>JAJPUD010006097.1:46572-116127 GCA_023553655.1 Myrmecobius fasciatus | reverse complement strand
ATAATTTGAACAAGCCATTAATGAATTCTCTCAAAGGAAAAAAAAGATCAGATATTTTTATAAGTAAATTTTATCAAACATTTAAAGAACAATTAAGTCCAATAACACATACTGTTTCCAAAGATAAAAAATATGGGATCCTTTAAATTTTCTTCTATAATACAAATATAGTCCTGAAACTTAAACCAAGGCAAGTCAAAACAAAGAGAACTATAATTCGGTAGCTCTAATGAATATTAGCACAATAATTTTAAATAAAATATAAGCAAAACAACTACAAAAACATAGTGTGTCTCAAAAGTCTTAGAGCAATTTAATATTAGGAATAGAAGATTGGTTAAATATTAGGAAAATTATCAACATATAAATTGATATTAATAACAACAAGGAGAAAAACTATATTATTATATCTCTAGATGCTGAAAAATAGTTTATAAAATACAATATGCATTTCTCCTATGAATACCAGAAAACAGGAATAAATGAACCTTTAAAAATATGTCAGGAGGGAGGAAGAGTTGCTAGTGAGGAAGAACATTTAGGGTTAGGGTTAGAGCTGGGAAGCAATCCTAACCCTAACCCTAACCCTGCCAACTCTATCAATTTAAAAACTAAGGGCCAGAATAAATTATTGGGATTAAGTAACAGTCTTTACAACAAAATCAGGAGTAAAAAAATGTCTAATAACTCCTACTGTTTGATAAAGTACTAGAAATTTAGAGCTATATTAGTGAGACCAATAAAAAAAGAAATTTTGATTGCATAAAGGAAAATAAAAATATCATCTTACAAAACCTAGCGTCACACAGCTGGTAAATCACTTCACTCTGCTTACCTCGTTTCCTCATCTGTAAAATGAGCTGGAGAAGAAAATGGCAAAAACACTCCAGTATCTCTGCTAAGAAAACCCCAAATATGGGTTCAAAGATTTGGGCACAACTAAAATGGCTGAGAACAACAAAAATGTATATCTGAGAAACAGGTAAAAGAAACAGAAAAAAATATGTGAAGAGCAATTTTCAGAAATGTGGCCCAGAAGGTGCCTAAATGAGATCGTTCTAAATCAGCATTTACAATAGGCACCAGACAACTAGCTGGAGAGGAATGAATTTAAAAGAACATTTTTTTAAAAAATCAGAAACAATTGAACAAGCATTTCAGAGCTTCAGGGCCCAGCAACAAAGATCTCTGGTTAGCTAAAGGGTCCATGATGGGTGCAAGGAAAGATCTCAGCTAAGGCAGAGAAACAAGTACTGGGCAGTGAGGACTGCAGAGTTGGGGTGTGACTGACAGTGGCAGAGGCAACAATTCAGCAGCTGACAGCTAGAAGGAAGAATTGGTTGCGATCCACAGTGGTACAGGTGGAGCATGACATTGGGGAAGCATGAAGCTGCCAAGTTGTTCCAGCAGAAATTCTGGATTGTCTAGTTCCAGTTTCTCCACAGCATGAGTCTTTCTTTCCCATCCCAGGGATTGGGTTCATTTTTCCTTACTGGCATATGAGCCTGGGAGGAGAGGTGGAGTAAGAGGAGGGGAAGAGAGTGTTTTCTATTGGAATGAGGGTTTGGAACAACTTAGTTACAGGGTTTTTCTGTCATGTTTTCTCAATATGGTTCAATTACATTATTTTGAAATTATTATTTTATCTCAGTGACTTCCTGGGTCTCTGAGAAAAGTCTGCACAGGATGAAGGTTTAAGCCAAGAATCTATTTTTCTTCCCCCATACTCATACTGCAAATTCACAGAAAAGACAGAGACACATTACCACTATATATAATGACATACTAGCCTACTTCAATGAAGCTCTTTGTTGAACAGGGCTACTATCAAGCTCCAAATGAGAAAACACTACAAAACTTTATGATACTTCTACAAACTGTTTTAAGGACATAAATTAAATAATAAAAATAAATTGATTTCCAACATTTGAATACTTTCAAATCAACCTAACATACTCTCAAATTCTGATAATGTCACTATAAATGTGCTTCCCCAAACCTTAAGGATTCTTTTCACAGGTTAATACAAGATTTTAAAACACAAGGGTTTGGCAAGTCCTTCCATTCCTTTCCCCTTCTCAGAAGATTCAATCTTTCTTTAAAAAAAACAGCCCTACTTCATCAAAGAAAGCTTCAAAGTCATCAAGATTCTATTTCTGACCCTACCACTTGACACTGTATAACAGCAAAGTTAAGTACTGTGACTGATCTTCATCAGGAAATTCTGAGAACTGGAAGGGATTCAGGATCTAGGCCAGAGTACGATTTACAGTCTTGGCATCCTACTCAGGATAGCCTCCAACTTCCTCCTGGTATCCGTGGCACAAGGAATCCAGATGACTCAAGCTCTCTCCCCTTACATACCGTTCCCTAATACAAACACACACACACACACACACACACACACACACACTATCAATAGCTATCATTCCATCAGTGGTCACTCATGGAATCTGCCCTAAGCGATAATTTGTACTGGATAAATTCCTCATTGCTTACATCTCTTCCTTGAATTCTTTTTCTGAATCATCATCATTTTGAAATATCACTGCCAATAGTGTATGATTCCCTGTAACATGTGTTTCTCATGGCATGGGAAGTGACTAGTTTCTCATACTCTTTGTTTGTTTCTTCAGAAATGAGCAGGCCTTTCCTTTTGACAGAACAACTATTTGTGCTTCATTTTATTTTCTCCCATTTTTCTATCAGGACAGAATGTTGTGGGATTGTTGGGGTTTTTTTATGCTAAGAAAATTAGCACATAGAACTCCAACTTCAGACCTCAGATGAAATATTTACCTCTTGAGAGTGATCATCAAAGATTTTTTAAATAGTGTGAAATTTTTCTATTGAGTAATGCTGTTCAGTGGACAAGAAGGAAATGCAAGGTAACCCTAAAGGCTTAGAACATTTTAATGTTGTTAAAGCTTTAAAAGGCACTTAGACTTTTGGGACACTGCATGTGTATATACTTACATATTTATACACACTTACATGCCCTGCATGTATATGCACATATATGTGTACATATATTTATACATAAACATATCACTAAGATCAAGTATTTCAGTCATTTGTCTCAAAATACTTTATATTTTCATTTCCTCTATAAAACTTGCAGAAAAAGTAAGAAAAAAATAAAAACAGGGGCAGTTAGGTGATGCAGTGGATAGAGCACCAGCCCTGAAGTTAGGAGGACCTGAATTCAAATCTGGTCTCAGATACTTAACACTTCCTAGTTGTGTGACCCTGGGCAAGTCACTTAACCCCAATCGCCTCAGCCAAAAAAAAAAAAAAAAAAAAAAAAGAAAGAAAGAAAAGAAAGAAAAGGAAAGGAAAGAGGGAAAAAGTAAAGCACACATCAATATTATAGGTTAAAATAAAAATCTGGATCTGCCCAGAGGATGAATGTTATCCCCGTTTTGTCAATTAAGTGCAAGATAAATAAAATTTGTGGTTATTATCACAGAAAATTAGAGATGAAAGAGATATTATTGATTATGAAGTACAATGCCCTCATTCTATAAATATGGAAATGAAGGCACAGAAAGGATAGCTGAGTGGCACAGTTGATAGAGCACCAGGGCTGGAGTTAGGAAGACCTGATTTCAAATCCAGTGCAAGATACCTCCTACCATTGTGACCCAGTGAAAGTGACCTCAGTTTGCCTCAGTTTTCTCATCTATAAAATGAGCTAGAGAAGAAAATGGCAAACCACTCTAGTACTCGACCAAAAAAACCCAAATAAGATCATAAAAAATCCTGCAGGATTGAAATGAATGAACAAGGTACAGAGAGGAGAAGAAAATGTAAAAGGTCACACTGAATGTTAATATCCAAGGTAGGATTAGAGGCACAGACTCTGATATGTTATTCAATGGAAAAGAAGAAGCAGGGCAAGTCAATGGGGAATGAGGCTATTACAGTAGCTAAGGATTTACTTCAAGAAGAAGCAACAGAAATCAGGAGCTGAAAAAAATTTAGAGGGAAGAGTTAAGGATTAGGAAATAAGGCATCTGGTCCAAGAATGGTCCAAGTCAAGAACAAGATGCTCAAATTTTAGAAATAACATTAGCACCTTCAGTTTATCTTTTGGTCTATATATTTCCCGAAGAATTTTCTTTCAAGAAATGCAGCTGCTAAAAAAAACAATTCTTCAGCAGAAACACAGACCAGGCACATTGGACATCAACAGGAAGAAGGGCCATCCATCAGAAGACCACAGGAATTTAAAATCAGCAGAGGCTTAATTAAAATAAGCTTGTTTTTTTTTGTAGTGACAAGGACCTGGAAACTGAGTTGAGTTCATCAGTTGGGGAATGGCAGAATGAGTTACTGTATATAAAAGTAATGGAATATTATTATTCTATAAGAAATGATGAGGACACTGATTTCAGAAAAGCCTTGAAAGACTTACATGAACAGATGCCGAGTGAAGCAAGCAGAGCCGAGAGAACATTGTACACAGCAACAGCAAGATTATATGATGGTCAGCTCTAATTCACTTGGGTTCTTTTCAAGAAAGTGATTCAATCCAATTCCAATAGACTTGGGAGAGTCTCCAACCAGAGAGAGAACTATAATTACTGAATATGGATCGAAGCATAGTATTTTCACCTTTTTTGTTTGTTTGCTTTTTCTTTCTCATCTTTTTCCCTTCTTTGGTCTGATTTTTCTTGCACAACATGACAAATATGGAAATATGCTTAAAAGGATAGCACCTATTTAATCTATATCAGATTGTTTCCTGTCTTCGGAAGGAGGGAGAAAAGGAGGGGAAGAAAGGAGAAAAACTTTGGAAAACAAAATCTTATAAAAATGAGTGTTGAAAATTACCTTTATAAGTATGTAGAAAAAATAAAAGACTACTGAGAAAAAATTATAATAAACTGGGATTAAACTGAGGCACCAACACACAACTGCAATAAGACTATAACCTTAGAGCAGACTTAGGCCCAACTATGCCAATGTATACCAAAAATAATGAGGATAGAACATAGTGGGCCATTTTATGAATGACATTTGGGAAGGGACAAAGCATCCATGGGTGAGAGTCTAATGGGCATAGGATATATGGAGGATGCGTCTTAGCAATTAAGAAGTCCTGATTTCACAAAAGAAGTTGGAAATTTTAGCCATATTTTTTTTTTGTTGCAGGCTTGCTCTCAATGGCTATTAGCTAGAGTTATGTAGGATAATGAAATACTACTTCTTTTTTTTAATGACTCCTGGAAAATGGGAGAGGTAGGATCAGAGACTAATATATTCACAAATATCAAGTCAGAAACAGACATGTGGGAAGGCACAGTTAGAGTGATGTACAGAATTGAAATACAGAGGAAAGGAAAGCCATTACAGCAGCTGAGGACCACAGCCAAGGGAAAGAAAGCCACTTTATAATAGGCAAATCAGAGAAGGGAGTAAACCTAGGCCTTGCCACACTATTTTAACAAGATTTTTTGTTTCTTCAACCTCTTTTCTAAAGGAACTTTACCTACCAGGATTTAAAGGAGCACTCCTGACAGTGGGGTATTCCTTAAGAACTTTATCTTGGAATAAAGAATTAGCCTAATCATATGCCTCCTGACACAACTTTCTAATTATTTTTATCTAACTTCCTGCTAAACAATTCTTATCCTTCCTGGTGCAGCACAGGATAAAAGGATGGAAAATGGGAAAGGAACAACATTCAAATGGGAGCCCAGCAGAATGTAAGTGTCAACACAAGTAATGCTTTGGATGGAATGAAATGGATCTTGTCTATATAGCTAGAAGTAAAATATCAGTAGGGAGGAAAGGAAGATTGTGCCTAAGTGGTTGAACCATTCAGTGTTTGGTACCTGGACATCAGGATTCATAAAGAAACACTGGAGTTGTTCCAGTTATTTCAGCAGATGACATTTTCTGCATAATAGATATTTACTAAAGTTCATGGTGCCAATGAAATCACATGTTCAATCCTTATCTCTACTATAGCATACAATGTCAAGTTAATAGTAGAGATTATTTTGATTCTATCATATAGATAAATACTAAATTTTTCTTTCTCTTATAATGCAGATAACACTATATTGTAGAGTATTCATATATTGTAAGCACAACCAAAAAACTGTTGGGAAAGAATAATAAGTAAACAGGGGAGGTCACAGACAAACTCAAGCACTATAATAAATAGCTGTTATTTAGCTAAAGGAAAGGGAATATCATAGATGTCAAAAGAATTGAAGAAACAAATTTCTCTGACAGTGTAGGTTATGCTAATTTTAAAATACAGAGTATCCACTAGACCTCCCACTGCTAATATTCACATTTTTTTCTTACCCAGAATAGACATAATTTTTTAAAAGTTCCTCTGATTAAATACACATGATTAAATTGAAAGTAATGTGATCCCATCTCAATTGTGAAAGGGTTTATTTGTATTTTTGATGTGCTCCCCTGTATCTGACAAGATGCTAACAGCACCCCAGCAGTAAATTGGCTGTGATGGCCCATTAATGGTATCTCTCACGTCTTTGAATGCCATATAAACAAAAAGAGCCCTACCTTTCAATTCCTTTCAATCTCCTTTTCAAATGAAAGATTATGGGTATGAAAGACCAGCTTCCTCCCTTTCTCATTAGTGCCAACAACTACACTCCTCTCCATTCAGACTTACCTTTTAGGAATTTGAGTTGTAAGAAGTCTTTTGGGCACCTAGCATTTTTACTGTTAAAAAAAGCTGTGATTTTAGCACAAGTTCACCTTAGAGCTCAGTTTAACGTAGTTAGTTGGGAGGTAACAGAGAATAGCTTAATATCCCTAAATATTCTGTGGAAATCACAGCTTTGGGGCAATAATTAGGAGTTTTAAAGAGTGTGTCATCTCTTCACAGATCAGCTTTTAAAGTGTGGGTTATTTTAAAGTTGGAGGAGAATGTTCAAGGTTGGAAGGAGAGTCTACAAAAAGTAGAATATGATCATAAAGAATAAATAGAACCTCCTTCTAATTCTAATACATAAGTAATTCTCATCCATCAAAGCAGGGAAAGCTTTTAAGCCTGAGACTTATTTCTACAGTTCAAGACTTCCATGATTTTAATAAAGTACTTTTCCTTTTCCTGATGTAGATCACAACTCCTTTTTACCTTAGTAGATAGCCTTAATGAGATGTTGAAGTCAAGAAATAACCAAATCATAGAATGTGAATGCTGGAAGTGACCTTAGTGGCCATCTAGGCCAATCCATATACTAAACTCAACCTCAGGTTAGAATCATCCTTCTGATGAAAAGCATCTCTAAATTTAGCTACATTAGTCCTTGTGTTTGACAAACAGAGATTGAACAAAATACCTCAGTTTCAGACTTGTAGCTATCCAGCCACAAGAATTCCCTTATTTGCCTCTATGTGTTGTATAAAGCCCAAGTTCTAAACCATTAGGTGACAATTTTATATAAGATCGAGCTGACAAACTGGTTCCCAAAGAATTCAATTTCATATAAAAAATACTTCTCTGACCTAGATTAGGGAAGATTCTACCTATATCAAAGACACCATGCTGAAAGATACCCATCTAGTGTCACACTCCAAAGGGATGTTATCTAAGACTCTCCCTTTTGTGAGAAATCCAAGCTATTCTCTGATCTTTTCCATGATTCTACTAAAATTATTTTTGCTAGTGTACTGTAGCTTCTATTGTGTTTCCAATAGTATCAGACTTAGGCCTTTAGCAGTTTATAGTCCTTAGATGACTAACAGGCTCATGGGGCAAGGCTTACCAGCTTAAAAGGACCTAAAATTGTTAGTGCTCTGCAGACATGATCTTCAAAAACCCTGGGTCAATGATCAGGAGTAGAATTTATAAGAAAAAAAGGAAGGGTAGTAATCACTGATCTCGAAATCAAAAAAGATTTAATCAAGAGATAAATCTACATTGCATGTCATCCATCTTAATATTGTTTTAGATGCATGTATATGTATTTATATATAAATAGGTATGGGTATATAAATATAGATGTATAGATGTATGGGTATATGTGTGAAGGTAGATATATGTATATGTGTGTATTATATATATATACATATATACATACACACACAGATACATTATGTGTATGTGTAAACATATCCATACTTAACTATAGCCTGCTTGGGGGCAGAGAAAGGAGACAAAAAAAGAATTAAGTAAAAAGTACTCAGTAGAGAACAAAAGAAAACCTACAAGGGAGCAAAGAAAAGATGAACAATTATGAATATGCTGTCTTCTGTTGTTAAAACTGCTTTCTAGAATAGGAAATTTATTGCTACATATTTTGAAACCTTCCTGATGTTCAGCTAGACTCGTGATAATTTTTTTTCTTTTTTTGTCTCTTACCCTTTTGTATTTTTTCTTATTTTGCATTTAAGTTTTAAATAAATAAATACATTAAAAAAATAAAACAAAAGAACCCTGGGTCATTTCTACCCCATAATGAGGCATCACAGCAGTAGGGTAGCAGAAGAGACACATCATCCTTGACAAATACGAAAAAAATCTTGCCTTAATATGTGATTGTCATGGCAGTCCTAGGGCCACAGGCTTAGTAGAATATAAAGAAAAACATAGTTTTTCCTACCTCCTATCTCCAGGCCAACCGTTGAACATGACTACAGGGGCATTTCCAGGTAAATGTGTGGAGAATATAGGACACAGGATGGTGAACTCCCAAACTTGCCAAAGCAGATGATACATCTGTGATAATAAAAGATAAATAAAATATTGGAAAGAAATACATAAATCAAGAAGTTTAAAAAATAACTCACAATGAGTACAAACAATTAGATTATCATAGATAATGAATCAATTATTCCTCAGAATCAATAACTAGATCTCATGGATAATGAGTCAATAACTGCCCTTAAGGACTTTACAAAAGAGAAGCAACAAATATATATAGTTAAGTATTACATAATATACACACAAAGGGGAAACTGAATTGACCTAGAGGGGCATTCCAGGAACAATTGATCACATCCAAAATGACAACCTCTCAGTACTTCTGGATATATCTTAAACAAGCCCCAAAAATATTTAGTATTTGAGTATGAGGTGGCAAACTTTGAGTTGTCCCTTGGTCCTTCCTCTGCCCATAACAGAAGCAAGGAGTTCTATGTCAATTAAAAGAAGATAACAACTTCCAGCTACTCCTTTCTTTCTTTGGTTTCCCAGATGGGTAGGATTGCAAAACTCTAAAACTTCTAATGAGGGGAAAGAAAGAGATGGTTCACACTTGGGTCCCTGGATGTCTTTTCCATATTGTGTTTTTCTTAAAACTTTTCATTTTCAAGATATATGCAAAGATAGTTTTTCACATTCACCCTTGCAAAACCTAGTGTTCCAAATTTTTTTTCTCCTTTCCTTCCCCCTACCCCCTCCCCTAGACAACAAGCAATCCAATAGATGTTTAAACATGTACAATTCTTCTATACATATTTCCACAATTATTATGCTGCACAAGAAAAAGCAGATCAAAAAGGAAAAAGAAAAAGAAAATGCAAGCAAACAACAACAAAGTGAAAAGGCAATGTTGTTTGTCCAGAATCAGTCCCAACAGCCCTCTCTCTGGATGCAGATGGCTCTCTCTATCACCAGTCCACTGGAATTGGCCTGAATCATCTCATTGTTGAAAAGAGCCACATCCATAAGAATTAATCATCATATAGCCTTGTTGTTGCCATGTACAATGATCTCCTGATTCTGCTCATTTTACTCAGTATTAGTTCATGTAAGTCTCTCCGGCCCTTTCTGAAATCATCCTGTTGATCATTTCGTAAAGATCAATAATATTCCATAACATTCACATACCATGCCTTACTTAGTCATTCTCCAACTGATGGGCATCCACTCAGTTTCCAGTTCCTTGCCATTACTCTTCTCCTCAAAAGAAAATCCATCCTTATTGGAAACTTTCTTATTTTTATAAATAAGCAGGTTCTCAAACTTGCTGTCATCTTTGACAGTTCATTCTCCTCCCATTTAACTTGTCACTTGTTTACTGAATACAAGAAAAGTTGAAAATCATACAATATTTTATTTCTTTGCTACTTTTTATATGGAAATATTCTCTCATTCTGGATATTCATTTAATTCAAAAAAGAAAAACAATTAAAAGAAATACTGCTAAATATAACATTCACAATATATAAATATAGCATCATCAAAAAAAAGAGGTGGAGCAGTCACATAGCAAAAAAAATATAGAGAGAGAGAACAAATGGACATCCTCACATGTTGAATTGATTGTCATGGAACATTAAAATCCCTAGAAGAAGACTCTAGAACATTAGATCAATCCTTCATGGAGTATTCTAGAAAGAACATAGATAAGAATCACACACAGGAGAAGAAGGTTTGGAAGACTTTGTGATCTCCACTCAAAGGAAATATCAGATAAAAAGTAACAAAGCACTTGGAGTTCAGAATACAGTATCAGAAGCGATTCCCTCATCATCTGAAAAATCACTGTCTTCCTACTATAAGGAACTTGACACTCATATTTATGTTTCTTTCATTTATTTTAGAAGCATTAGCAGATCCCTATCTATTTTCTTTTCTCCTTTCAGTAGCTTAATGGGGAACTTCCAACACATTCATTTCACTCTTCTTTAGGTACATGAACCATAAAAGGCTTTTATAGAAAGGCAAAGGACACATGACAAGTAAGTATGTTTCTAAATTACAGATCACCATTTCAGAAATACAAACTTTAGAACCAAAGAGATTAACAGAAACAGTAACTTTAGTGAACTGAACAAATAATTGTCTTCCCTCTTTTGTTTTTTGTTAGTGTTTTTTCACCAAAATGTACTAAAGCTTCACAAAAACATCGTCTGAGGAGAGACTGTCATGCCATGGATCTTTGGGATAATAACAAATTAGGGCTGGAAGGGACCTTAGAGGTTACCTAATCCCACATGGGTAAAATGACTTGGTCATAGTCATGGAAACCCAAGTCCTCAGATTCCAAACCCTGTGCTCTTGGTATCATAATAGGAATAAATCCTTTCAGATACAAGTATAAGCTTGCATTCACCAAATTTTCCATATGAACATGTGACTTTTTAAACTTTTGTTATAACAACCCACCCCCAAAAAGAAATTTGCTGTTAGATCAATATATATGTGTGTATACATACATATATATATATATATACATATATATATATATATGTACACACATGCACACACACATATATATATATATATATATATATATATATTCATCAGTAATATATATCAGATAATTATCTAATATATCTGATACAGTTCCACTAGAAAGGAATTTCTCCATGTTTTATCATCTTCGCCAATTTCATGGGTACAATATTTTAATGTTGTCTGGATATGAATTTTTATGATTATTATCACCAGCTTTCCATATTGTCTTGCTACTCCCTAAATATAACATTTCATTTCCTTATCACCATACTTTGCTCTGGGCCTGGAAAGTACTCTTTTTCACATCAGGGTGTCACCTTTTCCAATGCTTTCAGCATCCAAAATGCTACATTGTACATACTTTACATATATCTTGCATTTACTTACATGTGTATATGTTGTTTCCCCCAAGAGAATAAATGCTCCCTGAGAGCAGGAGCTGTTTTGGTTTTGTATCTGGATGTTCAGCATCTGAAGCACAACTGAGCATGGAGTAGGCACTTAAGAAATGCTTATGGAATAAATAGAGCAGATGAGTACCCAGCAATCAGGGGCTTTCTGCAGACTCCTATATATCTTAGAGTCTTAAGAACATTTCTTAAGGTTCAGAGGCTTTGAGGGATTCATCCCTAGTCATATAGCTAGCAAATGTCAGAGGGAATTGGAATCCAGGTCTTCTGACTTCAAGCCTAGTATGAGGTCCACACTATGGTATAAGCAGACAAGTCACTAATCAATTTTTACTGACGTGCAATCTTTTATACTGATGTAGTAAATGGTTATTATGTGATAGAGATGAATAAAACATCACTCTGCATATGTCCAGAGTTTCTCTTCTCTGACCACAAATTAAAGTCCAACTTCAGGCAGCTTTCTCAAAAACACTGGTGAGTGAAAATTCATTCCCAACCCAGAAAAAAAAATCTCAAAAAGCACTTTAGAAGGGTGTGAACTGAAGTCCAGAGAGGAGGAATAAGTTTTCATAAAGCATACAGGTAACAGTTGGCAGAGGTCTTCCTTTGAATTCAGGGCTTCCTCCATCCCATACTACTACATTAGGAGAAGAGAGCAGCCTGGACAGCACCCAATAGCTCATTATTTACAGACTCTAGGAGAGGGCCACTGTGTAAAAGTGGTTAACTTTTTGGTATTGGGCCATCATCCTGGTGGCAAATCAATAAATGTTATATTCATAGATGAAGGTTAACACATGTGCAATTTCAGTATATGGCTGTCACTTCTATGGATAGGCAAAAGACTGGGAAAGGCATTCACATCATAATTACCCATCTGTAGAGAATGAATATCCTATGAGCAAAATTTGCACATCATAAAAAGACAGAGCAACTCCTGCAAGGTTAACCTGACCTACTTGGAGTCACTCACTTTAGCAGGCAATTACATCCACACCCACAGCCATGTGGCTTAGTTTTATCCCTCCTTAGGGAAATGCCCTATGCAGCCTATGGGTAAAGGACACTGATCTGTATGTAACGGTCGGCGATCTCAGTGATGACTGGTTAATCACAAAGGGAATTACTACTGAAAAAATGGATAAGACTGCATAGCTGAATTTCATTTCCTCTAAAAGTAGTTAGTAGTAAGTGAGGTGAATAATTTAAGGAGAAAGTAAAAAGGAATGTTATTACTCACCTCCTCTAAGAAATGTCTTCAATTAACTCAATCAAAACTCCTAAAACTGTAAGAGAATGAAAGTTATCAGGAATGCAACAGCAGGAGAAATGATCAAAACAAAACAGACAGGCAAGAAGTCATATAAAATTGCTAGAACCACACAAAAACAACAGACCAGCTGGGAGGCCCAACATTCCTTGGGATAAAATAGGATAGTGTAAAAGTTACAGTGACTCTTTTGGATCAGTCTCAGGGTAGCAGCTGCCATATTCCTCGTGCGAGGTCATGGAGACAGAATGTCATTGTACCATAATGAAAGAGTCCTACATTTGGAGGGAATAGAACTGGGTTCAAATTGTGACGATGGTATCTGAGTGGCCTTGGGCAAATATTTTCCCTTCTCTGACCTCAGGTTTTCTCTTCTAAAACATGGCAGGCCGGACTAGATCACAGAACTGCAGAGTTGAAAGGAACCCTAACAGATCTGTTTCCTTCCGGGGGTAGAGCCATGGTGGCGGAGATCAGACAGGAGTCTCTGTAACCTCCTCTAACCTCCCCTCAAACCAGCAACATATGAAGCCTCTAGACTGTTTTTGAAGCAAAAAAATCCACAATATCTGGAGAACAACACAATTCTAGAAGAAGATACTCTGGAAGAACCTCAAAACAGGTCTGTTTTAATTGGCCAGGGGGGTGGTCTGCTGAACCCAGACTGCAGCACAGGGAGACTGGGGCAGGGAGCTGGAGCAGGGAGCTGGAACAGGAGTCGGAACAGGAGTGGGAGCGTTGTGCTTTTCACACACCTCGGAGTCTTCTTCGGGCCTCTTGGACCAATCTGTCCTGATTGTGGGCAGGTGGTTTGGAGGGTCTGCCTTTTGAGGGGGATAGATTGTGAACCACTGAACCCCTGATGAGCATCGTAACTAGCTGCCATTACACAGCACCTTAAAGCAATCAATCAATCAACAGGACTGATCAGCACCAGAAATAATTCAATCAGCAGAGCTGCCAAGTACCTGAAATAATTCAATCAGCAAAACTGCCCCAGGGTGAACTAAAGCAGAACTGCCCAGAACCTGACATGATTCAATCAGCAGAACTGCCCAGTTCCTGAAATAACTCAATCAGCAGAACTGCCCCAGGGCAAATTAAAGCAGCTGTCCCACCTTTGCCCTAAACAGACCTCACACCTTAAAAAAAAAAGAATAAAAAACCAAAAAGAGCTCTCACCATAGACAACTTTTATGGAGAGAGGGAAGAACAGACCTCAAATCCTGAGGCCCCTAAAGGTAAAGCAACTCCAGAAAAAGCCCCAAAGAGAGACATAAATTGGTCTCCATGTCACAAGGCTTTCTTTGAAGATTGCATAAAAAATCTTAAAAGAGAGTTAGAAGAAACATGGGGAAACGAAATGAGATCACTGCAAAATAAAATAGAAAAAATGGAAAAAGAATGCAATGAACAAAAAATGTAATTGGTCAATTGCAAAAGGAACTAAAAACAGTAACTGAAGAAAATAAGACATTAAAAATTAGAATCGAACAATTAGAAATGAATGATTCATCAAGACTTCAAGAATCAGTTGAAAAAAAACAAAAAAATGAAAAGATAGAGAAAAACATGAAATATCTCCTAGGAAAAACAACTGACCTGAAAAATAGATCTAGGAGAGACAATCTAAGGATTATAGGGCTTCCTGAAAGCCATGATGAAAAAAAGAACCTAGACACTATCTTCCAGGAAATCATAAAAAAAAAATGAAAGGAACCCTAACAGCCAAGAATCTAGTGTAGTCCACATCTGAACAAAAATCTCCTTTTCAATATCATTGTTAAACGGGCATCCAATCTCTGCTTAAAACACTCCAAAGTAGAGGAACCAATACCTCCCCCTCCCAAAGGCAGCCCATTCTTCTTAGGGACAGATTTAGTCATTAGAAAGATTTTTTTTTTAATTTCAAACCTAACTGTCTCTTTGTAATAACTAAGCATTGTTGCTAGGTTTTCCCTTTAGAGCCAAATAGAACAATCTATCAGAGAAGAAGTCTGACTCTTGTCCCATGTGACAGTTTTTTTTTTAAATATTTAATATAGCTATCATGTCACCCCTAAGTTTTCTCTACTCCAAACTAAATATCTTCATTTCCTTCACCCAATCCTGATGGGTGAAGGCTCTTGACTAGTCTTGTCACACGCTCCACATTATAAAAAAAGTGTTTTAAAGTTTGCAAAATCTTCTATATACATTATCTCAAGAATCATGCAGCTATTGTCTCCATTATACAGATAAGAAAACTGAGGCCCAGAGAAATTATATGAGCTGCCCATCAACATAAAGCTATTAACATGTTAGAGGCAAAATTAGGATCCAGGTTTTCCTGTCTCTAAGTTAAGGACTTTAACCACCACAACATTATTTCCACTTGCCAATGTCTTTTCTAAAATATAGTGCACAGAAATGAATACAATCATCCAGGTGTGGTCCAAGCAGGGCAGAGTACAACACTATCACTTCCCAAGAGTTTTACTCTAAGACTCTCTAAGTAGGTTAAGGCAGTGATGATTATTGCTGTTAACATATCACATTGCTTACTCATATTAAGCTTGTAACTCACTAAAACCCTCAGACTGCTTTCAGAACTATAGTCTAGCCATATTAATACCATCTCATAAATGTACAACTAATTTTTGGGAAGCAAAGAGTAAGATGAGAAATGTTAAAAGGATAAATGTGAATGTATGAGGTTCAGCTTGCAGTTCCAGTCTGTCAAGACCTTTCTAGATTGTAACTGTTATCATGTGTTAGCTATTCCCCCCAGGTTTTATCATCTGCAATTCTGATAAGCAGACCATTTAAATATTTATCCAAAGAACTAATAAAAGTTTTTAAACAGGGGCAGCTAGGTGGCGCAGCAGATAGAGCACCAGCCCTGAAGTCAGCAGATCCTGAGTTCAAATCTGGTTTCAGACACTTAACACTTCCTAGCTGTGTGACTCTGGGCAAGTCACTTAACCCCAATTGCCTCAGCAAAAAAAAAAAGTTTTTAAAGAGCCAGGCACAGAACCCGGGAGCACTAGACTGGAGACCTTCTTCCAAGTTGACATTGAAGCATTAATTCATTTTGAGCAAAGTTTACCATCAGTTGTGAATTCATCAAATAGTACTATGCTGTCTAGCCTCTCTCTCTCCTTCTTTCTTTACAAGAATAACATGAAAAAGAAGGAAGCCCAGATAGTAGAGAAAAGGCAGCAACTTCCCTGAACTCTTCCCCCAAAGCCTTCCAAATACCTTTAAAGAATGCCATGAAACAATTCTTGGAGCAGCAGAACCAACAAACGGATCAGGGTAAAGAATTGACCAGGCAAAGACAGCTTAGAATAACAGCAATAAAGGTCTGGCACTCCTGCATGAGAGTGGAGCACAGTCCAGCACAGGCTATATCAGCAGAGACCTCAAACCAGCAAAGCAGAAGTAGACTTGGGGAGCCACAGAATCAGAAGCTACAGAAGCTATTTCCAAAGTTCTAAGCCCCCAGATGGTAAAGGTGGTTGAACAACTGCTCAGAAGAAGATTACAGGGGTCTTTGTGCTATCACTGAGGCAGGACTCTATTGTTTTACCCTTCTGCAGATCCATGTTGCAATCCTCACTGGCAGTCCAGGGAGAGAAGAAGCACTAGCACGCTGGAGCATATGGCCACAGTGAATCAGAGACCCTTGTCACACTGCCAACACAGAAAAGACTACTTGTGATCACTCACATAACAGACCACAGACCAGGAGAGTAGTAAACACCTCTCCCTAGATCATAAAACCTTGAAAGTATCGAAAATTTACAGGTCCCTAGAAATGGCTCAAAATAACTTCATAAAACCTCAAAGATTTTTGGGACAGTGTACCCTTCATTCTGGAAGCAGAGCCCTACATTAACAAAGAGGGAAAAGTCAAGAAATGGGCTGGGAAATGATCAAATAAGAGAAAAATATTCTAACCACAGAAAGTTAATATGGTGACAAAGAAGATCAAAACACTCAGAAGATAACAAACTTAAAGCTTCTATATCCAAAGCCTCCAAGAAAAATATGAATTGGTCTCAGGCCATGGGAAAGTGCAAAAAAGATATTAAAAACAAAGTAACAAAGGTAAAGAAAAATTGGGAAGAGAAATGAGAGTGATGCAAAAAAAAATCATGAAAAATGAGTGCACAATGTGGTAAAGGATACACATGCATTCACACCATAAAAATAACACCTTTAAAAGAGACAGTGCCGAATGGTAAAAGGGGCACCAAAAAACAATGAGAACCATTGTATTAAAAAGCCTAATTAGTCAAATGAAAGAGAGGCACAAAAATTCACTGAAGAAAAAATAACTTAAAGGTAGAATTTATTACTTATGTATATGCACTTATTTAATTTGCATGTATAATATCATTAACATTAAACCATTTCATTTCCTGTTCTTGAATCCTTAGCATCTAATACAGTGTCTGGCACATAGTGGGGTCTTACTATATACTTGATTGATTGTTACAGGAAGTTTTTTGCAGCTCCAAGATCTTCCCATGATCATATAACTATTTTCAGAAGCAGGATTTGGAGTCCAATTTTCCTGACTTCTAATACAGTCACAAAGGGAAGAATAAAAAAGAATTTTATGTAGCACAAAGATCAAATTAACTTTAGGTGGCATGAATTTATAGCAGAGACCATTGGCATGATTGTGTGATTCTTTTCAGCATTATTAAAGAATACATGAGTAACACCAGAGGAGACAGATGGTGACAATTACCTAGAATTTCTCTTTGGGGGGGGCGGAGCCAAGATGGCGAACTGCAGACAGCTTTCTCTGTGAACTCCTTTGGGACCTTCCCTCAAACCCAGACAAAGTGAGCCTTCGAACTGGTTTGTGAGTGAAGGCTCTGCCAAACATTTGGACTACAATGCACTTCTATCAAAAATCTACCTTGAAAGAACTCCGGAGAAGGTTAGCCTCAGGGGAAATCGGCCGCTGGTCCCGATCAGACTCCAGCCGGGGCGGAAGTCAGGGCTGCGATAGAGGGGCGGATTTTGGGCACCCAGGAAGCCCCTGGGAGACGCCTGGGCCACTTTGCTCTGCTTGCGGGCAGGTGCTTGACAGATCTGCCTTTGGTAAAGGGTGGATCGAGAGCAGCTGAAAACGTGGTCCTAGTGCGAATCTAGCCCCACTTGCCTCAGACCTGAAGTCAACTCGGCAAACTGCCCCAGGGCAAATACAAATCGTTGCAGTTTTCTCTGTTTTTGACCAATATCCCAACTTTAAACCATGAGCAAGAAGCAGAAGAGAGCTCTCACCATAGAAAGCTTTTACGGAGAAAAAATAGAACAGTCCCCAGATCCTGACATTATGAAAACAATCCCAGATGAAGCCACAAAGGCAGACTTAAGTTGGTCTCCCTTTCAGAAGGCTTACCTGGATGATTGCATTAAGAATCTCAAAAGAGAGCTAGAAGAAGAATGGGGAAATAAATTGAGATCAGGGCAACAGAAATATCAAAAACTGGAAAATAGGACTGGTGAATTGGAAAAAGAAAACAGTTCATTGAAAAACAAAATTGGTGAATTGGAAAAAATCACCAACTCACTGGAAAATAAAAATGGTGAACTGAAAAACAAAATTGGTGAATTGGAAAAAGACAACAATTCACTGAAAAACAAAATTGGTGAATTGGAAAAAGACAACAATTCACTGAAAATAAATCTGGCAAAATGGAAAAAGAATTTCTCTTTGGAAGGATTCACATGGCCATGGTACAAGATGTTAAAGTTATTTTTGTCTTGGTTTTTTTTTTTTAAAGAACAATGTATACTTGATCAAACATATGGTGGAGTATGAAACAGGAAGAATGTAAGATCAAAGAAAGGATGTCAGAAGGACAGGATCAGGGTTGGAAGAGATTGAAGGGTCCATGACAATGAAGAAAAAAATTTAGAAATAAGGCAGAGTTAGCATTAAATGGCTAAGAATTTTTAGTCAGAAAAAGGAATTTTAGAGTTGAAAATCAGAGAGAAAGGACAATCACGGGTGATGGTAAGATTTCTGATGAGATCATCCTTGTGGGTGAATTAGTTAGAATGAAGATTCAGGCCACTAGAGTGTTTGGACTTCATTTTTAAAAAAAATTTTTCATTTATTTTGTTAAATACTTCCCAATTACATGTAACATTTTTAACATTCATTTTTCTACGTTTTGAGTTTCAAATTCTCTCCTTCTTTCGCCTTTCCCAACCCTTGATAAGGCAAGAAATATGATATCATATTTCTCTACTACAGTGCTAGACTTTAGAGATCAGTGTATTTAAATGAATGTGTAGATGTATATTGAAGTCTTCAAGTATGAGGACAAGGCTTGGAGAAGAAAGGAAGACAGATATTAAATGTGAAGTAGAGAAAATGACATTGTTCAACTGTTCCAGTCATGTCTAACACTCTGTGACCCTATTTACGGTTTTCTGGGTAAAGATACTAAAGTGGCTTGCCATTTATTTCTCCAGCTCTTTTTATAGATGAGGAGATAAACTAAGTGAAGTGCCTTGCCCAGGGTTACAGAAGTAGTACGTGTCTGAAGCCACATTTGAACTCAGGTCCTCTAGACTCTGGCCCAGAAATATATCCTTTTTTTTCCATCTAGCAACTACTTGTATACACTGGATGGAGTAAACATCAAAGGAAGAGAGATTACCAAGTGACGCAGCAAACAATCTGGAAAGCAGTAGTGAAGAAAAAGGAATATTTTTCTTTTCTAGGTCCTCTGTGCAAAAGCAGAAGCAGATGAAAAAACAAGCACCCAATGCCAGAGATATTGGTCAAAGATACTGTGTCTTCTGGGAAAAGCTAGGTATGAGAATATAAGAAGTTGCAAAATATGCGCTGAATTGTAGTGAAGTGTTTAAGAACAATAAAATAGGGGATCTGAGCAGACACAATGAAGCAGGAAAGCAGCAATAGAAAGGATTTTTGCCTCAGTAGACGGCAATTCTCAATCACCTATAAGCCAAAGAACATGAAGGATTGTAGGAGCCTTTGAATGAGTGAAGAACCAGCCGTTCAGGGTCCCCACCCTCCAGGATCCTGTGATAACTGAGCCTGGCATCAGGTTAAGAACAGTAGCACTGATTTTGACAGGTGGTCACTTGGAACACTGGGAATATGAAAGTAGCAGTGATAGACAGAGTCAGCAAATACCTGATATTTGGGTCCTCTAGCCCTATAGCCTCAGTCCAAGAAGGCAAAGGATGTGGTACATGTAGATTTCCCATAGATAAAGCAAGTACTCATAGCTTCCAAAGCATAGATATAAGCAATGAAAAATCTAACAAATGAGAAATCCCCTTTAGGGGATATCCTTTAACCGGCTGACTACATGGATGACCTCTGTTTCTCAGATCAGTGTGATTTAGTGACTACAGTACTGAATTTGGAATTAAGAAAACCTAGGTTCACTTCTCCCTCTGACACCAGCTCTGTGACAATGAAAAAATCACTTAGTCTCTCTGAACCTCAGGCAATCTATGCACCATCTACTATATTATAGATTTTCACTAATGGAATCACACTTTCTGAAACTCATCACTGAAATCTATTCCCCAAATTAATGATATTCAAGAGGTTTCCATCACCATATGCATTTGTCTTCATACGACAAAAAAAGCAGATAGCTACACTAGTAATTTTCATCACAGCCATATACAGTGTGGAACAAATGTTTCATCTTAGTGAGCATTTTGAAGGGATAATTTTCCATATATTTTGATAAAAGCCCAAATTTATTCAGTACTGTGGATATAAGGATTTTATTTTATAGCAGTAGAATTATTTTGTTTCAACAAAATTTCAGCCGTATGACTCACAAGACTTATTCCAGCATATTCCAAATAATCTGTGTTGATAAGTTTCATTTCTAAATGTGAGGTTAATTGCCCAAATAAATACCAGAGATTGCAACCTCTTCTCTCTCCCATGTTTTGTATTTTCTTTTAAAAGAGAAATGTAACATACCTGGTTTGGAAATATTAAGTAATTGCTCAAAGTCAATTAGAGCAATCATTGAAGGTAAAAGAATTAAGAAAGGTCACTTTCTGTATTGATTGTAGTGAGTCTAATTTGGTCAGATTCAAATACTGAAGCCTCACTTAATATCACCACCCTAAATGAATGGCTACATTTAATCAATTCTGTTAAGAAAAACCAACAGAGTGCTCTCTAAATTAATTTTTAGTGAAGAAATCCTGTCACCTCTTAAGATTATCAAAACAAACTTAGGAAAAAACCATAACAGTTGTGAATCAAAAATGTATTAAAATATCAATCACTTCTCTGATAGACTTTTTTTTTTAAATCAGGAAGATCATGGATCCAACAAAAAACAATAATGTTACAATAGCTTGTCAAATAAACCCCTATTTGCCATAATATAGGAGAAATAACTTTTTTTTTGCAAACATTGAGTTTTTACCTTGTTTTTAATTCCAGCACTATATCTTTCTCTAAAGCAATTATACAAGAGAGGAAAAAAGTGACATAATTCCAGAAGCCACTCTTCAAATGAGACCATTATGGGATTGCTTATGAGTATTTGACCTATGCAGCCTACAAATTTTGCTGGCTAAGTTGCAATAAAATGTATTTTTCTTTCTGCATCTGGAATACCCAATCTCACATGTCAAGAGGATTGTGTCTAGCAAAGGTAGCAAGACCAGATGCTACTAGCAATGGACTTAGGAATTAAAGTTCTTGAAACACTCTGAGTTAATACACTTAAGAAGGCCGAAAGAGAGTTGCTGGAATAAATGTAAAATTAATTATTAATCATTTAGTGTCATTAAAGCATTCAAATTAATTCAACTAACTTATGTGTGTTTTTTCTACTCTTTTCTAAGGTTCCCAGAAGTGATGGCAATTTTACATGGGAGTCAAAAGTCACTCCTTCCTAAACAAATTTCATGTATGGAGCGCCTCTCCATGAAAATATGGCCTGTATATATGCCCTTTTCTTGGAGATATTATGGTTGTATCTCACATACCCTCAGAGAGTATAAGTGGTGCTTCTGAATCACATATGGCATCATTTTGCAGGGCTTAGCTGTTCTTGACCTAACTTTATTGACTTCATTTCCAGTCACTCAATTTGTCAACATAGCAGTCAGCAACCTAGTCCCACCTTATTCTATCTCAAATTGGGCCTGTTCTCCCATATATATCAGCCTCATCTGGTTTCATTCTCAAGGGTAAAGACCAAGCAGCTGTCCAATTCTACAATTATCTGGAAACTAAACTGCAATTATCATCAACAGTCCTTTCTTGTGTGTCCTAGGCTAGGCAGACATGTTTTCTAACCCTTTGCCAATCAAGTGCACCAGGGCTAGGTTTCTGAGTCATGTAGAATCAATCAGTTGAGAACCCTGCAACCCCAGAATTTTAAAAATGAATAGACTAAAACAGTAAGAATTCCTCTGTATTTGCAATTCCCATGACGTGTGCAATACTACTGAATGTTCATGACCTTCAAAATGTGAGGAAGTCTACTTGAGTAATGAATGGATAGATAAATAGACAGAAAGACAGATAATTTGGATATAGGCATGTAAAAAGATATATATATATATTCACACATACATGTACACATGTAAGTATATGATTCTGAGATAGCAAAAATGGAATCAGCTCTATTTGAAATTAAGAAAAGTATTCTTCATTTCCAAATTATCTTTTTTTCTGTTTAAAAAAATTTATATTGAAATCAAATTCTCCTGTCGGGAGCAAAGGCCCCTCACTGACTGCTGCAGGGGACAGATGAATTAATGGAGATGGATCCTCATCGGGATTGTACTTTGATAGGCAATTTAGTTCAGAAATATCAGCAGTGGTTTCGGCGAGAAGGGCTTACATCACTCTGCTGACTCCCCTCCAATCACACTTCAGCGAGGCTGGGCACTCATGTTCAGAGGCAAATCACCAAAGAAGCCTTCAAGTGAATCAAGGTGTTCAATGAAGCCCAACGTGAATAGTAGGTCCCGTGAGGATTTGGGGGAAGGGGTATTAAAGAAACAAAAGAAAACGGTCCCAACCTCCCAGGAAGGACAACACCCCAAGGCCATTAGGTTTTAGTCTGGAGTTCCTTCTTCTCAAGCTCAGGAATAGCAAGGATTATGAGCTTTTCCAGGGCAGGAGCTATATTTTACTGCCTTAATAATATCCCTAACCAAAGCACAGAGTTTAGCATACAATTGCCACTTTAAGAAATGTGATGGAAGTGTGGGGCGGGGCAACTGGAAGTTGATGGCAGTGAGGTGTAATGTAGCGTAGCAACATGTATGAAACAGCAGGTCAGAACGTGAGGCCCTCAGAGTTCACCAGCTAGAGGTGGGGAGCGGGCGGCTCAGAGGCCAGGAGCCAAAAGAAGCCCTTAAAAATGCCTAAAATGGGGAATAAACCCAAATGGCGTAGGGGGGAAGCCAGAAGGATCCAGCCGGCACTGCTCAAGGCAGTCTTCCTGGCATCTAATCCTCAGTTATTGGAAAGAAAGAGGCACGATTGGGAAGCTAGGCAGAAAATTGTCCTGTGGAAGAAGCCGCTCGTGACCTTACGCTACTTTTTACTGGAAACCCTGATCATCCTGAAGGGGTGGATTGTCAACCTGTGGCGTGGGAGAAGATTCCTAATCGCACCTGTGCTTTTGCTGGTCATGTTTGGGGCTACCTATTACATCAAGGGAGCTCACCAAAAGTATGTACGCTATCTGGAGAAAAAGACACTGTGGTGCTGTTGCTGGATTGGCCTCGGGATTCTTTCCTCTGTTGGCCTCGGAACAGGTCTTCATACTTTTCTGCTCTACCTAGGCCCTCACATTGCCGCTGTTACCCTGGCTGCCTATGAATGTAACGCTCCTAACTTCCCAGAGCCCCCTTATCCTGAGAGGATTGTTTGACCAGAAGGCGGCATTGAAGGAACTGTATCTTTATGGGCCATCCTCTCCAAGGTCAGGCTTGAAGCCTGTATGTGGGGTGTCGGCACAGCCATTGGAGAGCTGCCCCCTCATTTCATGGCGAGGGCTGCTCGAATGTCAGGACCTGATGCTGATGATGAAGAGTTTGAAGAGATGCTGGAAGAGTGTGATTCTCCTCAAGGTACTGCTTCCTGGGCTAAGCATGCTGTACAGAATCTGGTGAAGAAGATTGGGTTTTTTGGAATATTAGCCTATGCTTCAATTCCAAACCCTCTATTTGATCTGGCAGGGATAGTATGTGGACATTTCCTGGTTCCTTTTTGGACCTTCTTTGGTGCAACCCTCATTGGAAAAGCCATAGTGAAGATGCACATCCAGGAACTCTTTGTTGTTATGACCTTCAGCAAACATATCATGGAACAAATGGTTACTCTCATTGATTCTGTCCCCAATTTAGGTCCCTCTTTGCAGAAACTGTTCCAAGATTACTTAGAAGCAGAGAGGATGAAGTTTCACAGAAAAACTGAGATACAGAACGTGCCAGGGAAAGAAAACTGGGTGTACTGGTTTTTTGAGAAGTTGGTGGTTGTGATGGTGTTATACTTCATATTGTCTATCATCAACTCCTTGGCACAACACTATGTTAAGCGAATGCAACAGCAAATGAACTCACAAGACAAAATGAATTAAGGCTGTTTGACGTGCATTCACAAAAACAAGAATCAACTTGAGTTAGACTGTTCTAAAAAGAAAAGAAGAAAATCCTTTTTTCCACACTAATGAATTTTTACCTGTGGGGGATGAAGAACAACATTGATTTCGAAGGCAATTATTCCATACTTTGCATTGAGGGAATTGTTTGTTAAAAGCAAGTATACACACTCCATTTCATTCTGAGTTGGGTTTTCTTCCAGTTGGTATATGGATTTAAAGTTACTTCCGAAGTGAATGCATAATGGACAAATTAATTAAGCCAACTCTGTCCAAAACCAAAATTGTTCAATAAATTCCGTCTTCACATTCGTGGGTGTTTTATTTTCTAATCCATAAAGTATGCATATAATAACTGAAATATAGTATCATTGGGCTTGTAAAGAGTTTTACAATCATTTTCATGCTATAAATCTTGATAGATAAATCTAACATGTCTATCATGAAAATACTCTATCCTTCCTTTCTTATCAAAGTTGATACTCAATGCATTGGAAAGGTGCCAGGCTAGCAAAATCTTGTTGGTGCCTCATGAGTAAGTCTGTGTTGTTTTCTTGTTGTGTATATTTAAGATGAAGTCTAGAAAAATTTTCTAAAGTCGAGTCAGAATATTTTTTCCAAGTATAAGTGGAGGAGGCAAGAAAGCAGGCACTTAATAGATAGTTCATTTTTATAAGCAAAAATTAAGACTAGTAGAGCAAGTAGAGGTCTTAGAAATCATTTATTCAACACCTTTACCTAACTGAACCCAGAGAGGAAAAGGAACTGTCCAAAGTCACACAAGTAGTAAATTCCAGAACAAGATCCAGAACCCAGATCTCTTGGTGCCCACTTGGTTTCCCATTACCTTTGTTCTGTCCACTACTTTTCTACAAATAAAGTATTTAGAAACACCTCATTCTGAATTAATATCCCTGTAAGGTAGACACATCAGATGGGTTTTTAGATTGGTTTTTAATATAGAATTATGTATATTGTTAATATGTTCACAGAATGTTGAAGTATAAGGAATGTTAGTGATCAACTAGTCCTATCCCATTTCATTTAGTTATTTTAATTTTTATATTATTTAATTTGTTTCTCTGTGGATTTAAACAGCAGGTCATCAGACTTTATAATCTTAAAATGAACAATCTATTTTTCAATTCTTTTTTTTTCTGAGACAATTGGGGTTAAGTGTCTTGCCCAGGGTCACACAGCTAGGGTATCTGAGGCCAAATTTGAACTCAGGTCTTCCTTACTTCAGGGCAGGTGCTCTATCCACTGCACTACATAGCGGCCCAAAAATTTCACATTCTTTAGAGAGGGGTAATGGAGAAAAGAAAATTGCCCTAGCATGTCAAGGTATATTTTTCCCCATTCAAAGTGGATAAAAATGAAATTTGTCATAATAAGAATCAGCAACATTCTTAACTATTCTAAAGGTTTGTTACTTGACAGAAGTTTCAGAGTTGATTGGTGGCATGAATTTACAAGCCTTGTTAGGATATTTTTATTTATTTTGAACTAAATTTATTTTGAAATAAAGAAGTGAACATTTCACCAACAGAAAGATCTCCATCATTCAAGATCAGAGATAAGAGTCACAGAATTTTAGAGGTATAAGGAGTTTCAGAGGCTATTTAGTCCAACCCAAATCTGACCAAGAATCTCCAGTACATCACAAATATAAAGTAGATAAATCCTTAATGTTTCTTCCAGCTGGAAATTCTGTAATCCTATGTTGCCATGTCATGAGCTCCAGGCTCATGATTATACTTATTATTAATGTCCCCAGTGGGTGATGAGGAGTTTTCACTAACTATCCCATTGCTACAAATTGGATTCCAATGTGATCCATATTGCATTTATTTTCTTCCTGCCATCTCCCCTTAGCTCCTCACGGAGCCATTCTTTGGCATTCTGATATATATCATCTATTCTCCTTCCATTACTCATCCAAATTGAATCTCCAAAGTCCATATGGATTCATTAACAGAGGATGCCCTGTATTCTAAATCCTTAGGAACTGCTACAGCGTCTGCACTTAATAAGATAACTGTTAATTACCCTTGCAAAGAAATGGTGATTATTTCACACATGTGAGGGTTAATTACACGATAGCTTCCTGGAACTGCTACTGTAAACAATACAACTTTCTTAAACAACCACATACAGTGATGTAGCTACATCAATAGATAGCTGCTATTTTTGTAACATTTAAGAATTCATGATGTGCTTTCATCAATAACCCTGTGAGGTACATGGCTTATGTATTTTAACTCCAATTTACAGAAGATGAAACGGACTGAGAGGTAAGACCAAATATCCACAATTGTCTACTCATACTGACACAGTTTCAGAGACAGAACTCAAACTGGAGTACTATGATTCCAAATTAATTCCTCTTACCATTCTGCCTTTGTAAAAGAAAACTATAAATGTATATATTATAGATATGTATGTATAAATTTGTAATTTATTATGGTATTAGATAAAATCTGCAATGGAGTTAATAGCCAAATCACCCAATTAATACACTAAAAAGTCCTTTAAATCAAGAAAGAATTTCAGGGATCAGCTAATCTCATATTATCCAGTCCAAACTGTACCACAGACTAGTAAAATAGATAATTCTGTATTGTGAACTATGTGACTTTGTCACTTCAGTTCAGTGGCTCTTACCAGCACAGGGACAGAAAAAGAACAGCTGGTAGAAGAGGAAACAGGATGTAGAAGCGAAAGGCATAAGGAGCTGTCTAAATTCATAGCTTTTAAGAAGTAAGATCCTTTGGTAATAAAATGTGTTGCTGACCAGCATTGGGAAAACACAGATCTTTTTTCTTTTTGATCTGTAGCAAGCATCTGTATAGTACTTTTAAGGTTTGCAAAGAGCTTTGCATATGATCTCTCTTTTGCTCCTGACAACCCTGGGAGGTGGATGCTATTATTATCCCCATCATACAGATGCTGAAACCCAAACTAGACAGAGGTGAAGTGACTTGCCCATAGTCATATATCTAGTATCTGAGACAGAATTGGACCTCAGGTCTTCCTGATTCCTGAACTGGCATTCTATCTGTTAACTCATCATTTTCCAGGTGAGAAAACTGAGTAATAGGCCAAGGTCATATGATCATAGGTTCCTCGATCTAGACCTGGAAAGGACCCCAGAAGTCAACTAGTTCAACCCGTTATATTACAAAGGAAGAAATGGAAACTTAGGGCATTGAAGTGATTTGGCCAACACTGGGCAGGTAAGTGCTGGAAGTGAGATGGGAACTCAGGGCCTCTACATGCAGTCAGCAGTCTGGCCCCCATACAAGCAGTTCTGAGCACAGCTGGCCAGAGAACCGATTTCCTCAAACATATATTCTTGTGTCCAAGGATGATAGACCCTGAGAACTAGACACCAGAGAACTAGACTACTTTGTTCAGCTATGTGTTCCTAATTTTACAAATATTGAGAAGAGGAAGCATGTCCAGAGGAAGGCTCAGCATCACACCTACCAAAGAGGTTTAGCCTGGAGTAGAAAAGATGACCGGGGGGGGGGGGGGAGGGGGGGGTGGCAGGGTGGGAATATAACATGATCGTTATAGTCAAGTATTTAAAGAGCTGGCATTTGGTGAAGGAATTAGACTTGTAAATTCAAAGAGAAAAATTTAGGAAAAACTTCCCAACACTTAGAATTATTCAAAATGAGAATCGACTCCCTCAGAAAGTAATACGCCCCCCTCATGCCACAAAAGGTTGACAAAAAGAAACTGATCAATAAGGTCTTTTCTAGAGGGAACTCCTATTCAAGGACAAAATAGACTAGATCTAGAATCCAAAAGTCCTTTCTAATTCTGCGACTCATGGTTCCCTATTCAGAACACTTGCCATGACATCATATTTTAGGATATAAGTATTTGGAGACCTAGGGACAGAAAGACAGACAGAGACACAGAGACCAATAGATAGCCAGAGAGATAAAAAGAGAGAAATAGAGAGATAAAGAGACAGAGTCAAAGACATGCAGAGAATGGGAGAGAGAGAAAGAGACAAAGAGAGACAGATACAGAGAGATGATAGGTGATAAAACATTTATTAAGTGTTTATGAGACGCTAGGACCTGTGCTAAAAGCTCAAGATACAAATACAAGCAAGTAGGACAATGCATGCTCTCAAAGAATTTACATTCTAATGGAGGAAGACAACACATAGAGGGTTAATTTAAAGGATGAGAGGGGCAAGTACTTTTAGGTGGCATGATCTGGAGATGACAGGGAAGTAAGATCTTAAGGGTTCTGGATTTGGGTTAAAAAAAGGACCTTATTAAGGATAGAGTACTTTGTATATTTTCTATTAATTGTGTACCACATTGGGAGGACTTAATATGTTAAGAATATATTTAAAACATCATAAACAGCAGCAAAAGGAAAATAAAAAACATTTTACTTTTTTCCTGGCAAGCTTCTGTCAAGAAATAATGTAGAAAGTTCTGTTCAACCAAAGTCATTTCTATTGTGGTCTCTTTATAAGCAGAAGGAATTAGAAACATTTATAACATAAATAGTACCAGAAGGGACAGAACAACAAAATGAAAAAGGGCTATTTGAGTCCATCTGTAAAATAACAAATAAAATAATTGATAAAGTAATGACCTATTCTTAGGAATGAACCTCAAAAACAAATGCAGCATTTTTAGGAACTGAATTGGATTATCAGACCTACCTAATGGAAGGCACCATAGAAGTCATTTTGTCCAACCCATACCCTATTACATCCCCAACAAATATTCACCAAGCCTTTGTCTAAACTCATCCAATAAGGAGGAACCCACCACCTCAAAGGCAACTTGTTCCATTTGGGGTTAGTTCTAACCCCAACCTGTCTTTTGCTCCTAGTAACTCCACTGAGCTCAAGTGGAACAAATCTAATTCTGTGTCCATGTGACAGCCTTTTATAAACTTCAAAATAAATTCTAAAATAAATTCTCATTAAGGACTTATTATATTCAAGGTACTATGTTAGGTAATAAAGAATAAAAAGTCACAAAAGAAAACCCCTCATAAATACAGACAGGAAAGAGTACTATATCTGAAGCTAGGAGAACTAAATTCAAATCCTGGTTTTGCTACTACTTTAATGTATAGCATTTGACAAGATATTTAACCCCTCTGTTTCTTCATCTGTGAAATGAGGGAGTGGTGCTAAAATTTTCTAAAGTCCCTTTAAGTTCTAAATCTATGATCCTTTAAAGAGCTTACATCCTATAGGAGAGAATACTCAAAAATAATTGTCATATTTTTTCAAGTCTTCTCTTTTCCGGGGTAAACTTCTCCAGTTCCTCCAATCAATCCTCAAGTCCAGATGTGGATGAGTCCCTACGTTATCCTAGTTACACTTCACTGAACACTTTCCAGATATCAATGTCCTCCCTAACACCCAGAACTGAGTACAGTACTACAGATGTGATCCCTCTAGGGCAGAGGACAGTGGGTCTATCACAGCCTCATCCTACATACTCTGTCTCTCTTAATGTAGCCCAAGATAACATTAGCTTCCTTTTATTTTATTTTCTGCCACATCACACCAGTAATTGCAATTTAGCTTTCAATCCACTAAATCTTCCAAATTCAACTAACAAGTCACACCTCTACCATCTTTTACTTTTTTCCTTAATTTGGGCTATTAGCAGGTGAGCTAAAATGCCCAAAGTACTTCAGTAATTATTATGAGTTTGGTTTGAGGCAGCTAATTTATTCTATTAAAATGAGAAGAAATAGGAGACGTCAAATTGATTTATTATTTACTAATCATGCAGGCATTATACACAGAATAATAATTAAGCTCCTTGAGGGCAGGAATCATTTCATTTTGCCTTTGTATCTTGGGCACCTTAGCCCAGTGTCTGGGAAACAAGCACATGAATATTTGGTGATTGGTTATTCTCATTAGTAACAGAAATATTAAATAATAATAATGCAGGTAATTTTAATCTTACACTCCCTCACATTAGTGTTTAAATTTTTACATGTGTACATATATCTTATCTCCAAAGAAATTACAGGCCTAGATCATGTCGTATTTCTTTTTTCTCTTTAATACCTAACAGTGTGGTAATAATAATAACAGTTTCCTTTTATAAAGAACTTTACAATTTATATGCATTATTTCACTTGAAACTCATGACAACTTTATGAGTTAGGTACTGGGCACTCAATAGTCCCAGAATATCACAAAAGTCACCCAGTCCCACATTTCCCCAGAGGAATAGTCAACATTCCCAAGAGGGGATTCAACTGCTACTTGAACCTGCTAAGGACCAGAAACTTACCATTTCTAGAAAGGATCCATTTCATTGTTGGACAACTTGAACTTTTTAGAACTCTTTCCCTCTATTAAGCCAAAGTCTACCTCTATAATTTCTATACATTCACCTTAAAATGTTAAAAGAATGAATGCATGAATAAAAAAACTATATAAAATCTTATTGCTACAGACATTTAACTATGATATATATACAAATTATTTTTAAAAGAAATTACATTTCTTCCCAATTCATTTCTTTAATGCAAGGGAAAAATAAAGCAGAATTATTATCAAAAAGGGAGGCTTTCAAGAAATCAGAGTTGTTGAAAACAATACTTTGCTAAACACTGCAGTGCGGTGTAAACTGGATGTGTTTTCTTAAATTCATACTGGCATTTAAGGATATGAGAGTTAATCAAAGGTGAAAGTGGTGACAAGATGACATGCTCCCACCCTTTGTGATGAGTATAAAGTTGGCAACTAATCTATAACTAAAAGTCAAGTCAATGGATAAAACAAGTTTACTTAAACAGTAGAGCAGGTAGTGACATTTCAGAAGTAAGTTGTTTGTGAGTAAGGGAGCAAAATCCATTTATAAAATTGATAAGACTAAGATGGAAAAAGCAAAATGTACACAGAACACCAAAAAGATAGCACTTTATTTACAGCTCGATCATAATAGAAGCAAACCTAATGCCAAAAAAAAGAGCTGATTGGTAGCCATGTTAGCCATATTAGCTATAAATATTATGAGTATGAAGATATGTAAAAGCAGCCTTTTCTGGTTCTTTTTTGTGTATGATTTTGCAATTATTCATTCCTATATATTTACCTACTGAATTTTTTTAATTGAGGCTTCCCCATTCCTTTCCCCTTGAATTAAATAAGCTTCAAGAAATAGTTGAAAAAAACAAAACAAAAAAAAAGAAATAGTTGAAGAAATTTAGCTTAACTTAATTGTTAATAAGCAGATCATCTGTACAGCTGAAAGCGAAGTTAATTAGAGCATATAAAATTACAAAGGAGGTAGAAGAAGTATGGACTGGCTTATCATATCATAAATATTAGAGATCAGAGACTCTGAGACTTAGAGAATGTCAGATCTTGAAGACATCTCCAAGACCATCAAGTTTTACAATTCTACAATTGTTCTACAGTCAAGGCCCAGAGAGGATATCCTTTGCCCAATATCACACAGCTAAATAACGGACAGAACCAGTACTGAAAGCCAGACCTTCACGACTCCAAAGCTCTTTCCACTAACATGTTCATTTATTGGTCATTGGACAGGAATCTTACAGTTAGGGCATTGAAAGCCAAATTAAAGTTTATTGATCATTTAAAAACTGTTATTCTTAGTACCGTCTGCTTCCTTTCCCACCACCCTATCATCATCACTGCAAAAGTACAACAGTGTTGCACAGAAGCAAGGACTTTTTGGTTTTTCTTTTTTTCCCCTGGGTGGCAGTGTCCAAAAAAAGTATTACCAAGTGGCCAACCTACTAGTGATGTTGGTCCTCACAAAACAGATTCAATCTAAAAACAAAATTTGACTTTATCATAGTACAGAATTCTATACAATAATTTTCAAAGTCTGAGTCCAACATTTTCTTTCATCATTCAAAAGTATTCATGAAAAAAAATACCTTTTTGTACAAACAAAACCAATGCAGTCAATATTAGGAGGGAAGCAATAAATTGGGAAATCATCTTTACATTTAAGGGTTCTGATAAATGTCTCACCTCTAAAATATATAAAGAATTGTCTCATAATTATAAGAATTCAAGCCTTTCTCCAATCGACAAATGGTCAAAGGATATGAACAGACAATTTTCAGAGGATGAAATTAAAACTATTTGTAGTCATATGAAAAGGTGCTCCAAATCACTATTGATCAGAGAAATGCAAATTAAGACAACTCTGAGGTACCACTACACACCTGTCAGATTGGTTAAAATGACAGGAAAAGATAATGATGAATGCTGGAGGGGATGTGGGAAAGCTGGGACCCTGATACATTGTTGATGGAGCTGTGAACAGATCCAGCCATTCTGGAGAGCAATTTGGAGCTATGCTCAAAAAGTTATCAAACTGTGCATACCATTTGACCCAGCAGTGTTTCTATTGGGCTTATATCCCAAAGAGATATTAAAGGAAGGAAAGGGCCCCACATGTGCAAGAATGTTTGTGGCAGCCCTTTTGGTAGTGGCAAGAAACTGGAAACTGAATGGATGCCCATCAATTGGAGAGTGGCTGAATAAATTATGGTATATGAATGTTATGGAATATTATTGTTCTGTAAGAAACGACCACCATGACGATTTCAGAGAGGCCTGGAGAGACTTGCATGAACTGATGCTGAGCAAAATGATCAGAACCAGGAGATCATTATACACAGCAACAACAATACTATACGATGATCAATTCTGATGGACATGGCTCTCTTCAACAATGAAATGTTTCAAACCACTTCCAATTGTTCACTGAAGAAAGCCATATACACCCAGAGAGAGGGATGTGAAATGTGGACCACAACATAACATTTTCATGCTCTTGATTGATGTTTGCTTGCATTGTGTTTCCTTTCTCTGATTTTTCTTTCTTATAGATACGATTTTTTTTTGCACAACAATGATAAGTGTGGAAATATGTATACATATATTTGATTTGTCAAGTATTTTAACATAATTAAGATGTAGTGGATATCCTGCCATCTAGGGGAGGGGTAGGGAGTAGGGGGGAAAATTTGTAACAGAAAGCTTTGTAAGGGTTAATGTTGAAGAATTATCCATACATATGTTTTGCAAATAATTTTTTTTAAATGCAAGCAAAGGGACAGACACTAACCCCCAAATAAGTAGTAGATGGGCTGCTACCATACTGACAAGGTTTTTCCTATTTGGTGGGGATAAATGCCACCTAAAACTCAACATCTCCATGAATCTTGTTCCAGTATCTCTTAATTCTAGTGCCTTCTCTTTGTTGATTACTTCCTATTTATCCTGTCTATAACTTGTGTGTATGCTATTATTTGCATATTATTTCCCCCTTTGAATTGTGAGCTCTTCAAGTCAGGAACTATCTTTTGTTTTTCTTTGTGCACTAGCATTTAGCACAACACCTGGTTTGTAATAACTTAATAAATGCTCATTGACTGACAAAAAAAGAGAAAAAAATACCACAACAAACCTATATAGAGAGACAACAAAAATGTCAAAGGAAGATCAGCACTGAGAAGATCATATTTTGTAAGGGAAGAATGTTTTCCATTCAATTACAATCTTCTTTTCCAAAGTTTTATCACACCAGAAAGTTTATTTGGAATTGTTTGGTACGAGTTTGGATTTCATCATAGTTGAGACACCATATGGACACAGGATAGTTTGACTCATAATCAGAAACAAAAGACAACAGATGTCAAAGTTCCATAAGTCCTTGGATCATAAAACAAATGGCTTGTGAAGCCCAGGGCCTCAGCATGATGATAAGTTCTCCATGATTTAGATAATTCAGGGTAAGTATCTGAAACAGAAAGTATATCATATGGGAAGTACCTTCGAGTAACATTATCAGCACATCCCTAGAAAAGCTTCTAATAATTATAGGAAAAAGGAAATGAGATTCCTTTAGGGTGTGTTACTTCATATGCAATTATTTGACCAATGACAAATAAAAAGAAGTTTAAATGGAGGTATAACTAGGATGGATTTATCAGGGTTTTGCCTGTAATTTGCCCAATGTTAAAATTGCCATGGCAAGGCATTCACAGACTTTTGTTATTATTCGGATACTGTCCTATATTAGTGGTCAGTTTCTTTTCTGCCTGACGTGTTTCATGTCTAACTTCTCTGCCATTAGAAGAAAAATTATCCTACATCTATATCTGGGGTATCAGCTGCAAAGTGATAAAATAAGACTTGATGGCAGAAAAAAACCTAGCATCTAAATTTACCCATAGATGGAATAAGCTGCCTTAGGAGGTTATGGGTTGCCCCTCATTGAGGGTCTTTGAGCAGCTGAAGCTAGATGATTACTCATTAGATATGTTGTGGTGGGGGTATGGATTGGACTGTTTGATTATAGGCCTGCTGAGATTCTTTCAGTTCTAAATTCTGTGATTCTGTGATCTGTTCCCAAGGAGATAGCAATTTAAAATTTAGAGTTATAAGGCATTTGAAAAGGTCAGTAGAATCTCCCATCCAATAAGGAAATTCTCTTTATAGCATCTCTGACAGTCATCCAGCATCTGTTGAAGTATTTCTAATGGCTGAGAACTACCTTATGAGGGACACATCCTGACCCATATATTGTTTCCATAATGTGTGGGATGAAAGAAACCAGGTATATTCTATCTTCTGTTTATTATGATTGCTTTAATTTACTTTGGATATCAGAGAGTAATCATAAAATTATTTTTCAACAAGATTCACTGCTCAAGTATTAATCCAGAGGCATTGATATCCCACAATTAAGATATGGTGAATGGCTCCAAATAGCAACTATATGTTATAAGAGAACTGCATTTACAAAATAATATCAAAATAAAAGTCAAATCACAGCTGGGCCACTGAGTATAGAAAAGAAGCAAAGAGGATGGAAAGAGCATGAGTAAATCTAATACTGTGCATTTACATATGTATTAAATTCAGCTAAACATGGATGAATTACATAGCTGTAATTACCAGGATAATTATGCCTCAGAAGTGACCAGTTCTTCATTGATTACCTCTACTCTCTCTTTTGTAATCTTACCATATTCTATTTTAAAAGCTTTTCATTGCTTATAATGCTTTGGTTTGTTGTTTTCTTTTAAATATCAGTGAAAATGCTTTATGTTCTCCATTTTCTTGATTTAAGAAAATAAATACATCATAAATGGTAGCAAGATTTTCCCACTAAAGAGCTCTCTTGGATAGTAATGCTGATTATTACCTGTTATTAGCAAAGAGAAACAAAAGACAGGGAAATGCAAGCTGAAGACTAGAGGTGGATCTAGGGGATCAAGCAAGGAAGTTACAATTTGGATGGTCTTAAAAGTTAATTTCATTTCCTGTCATGTCATGTCCTATTTTTCAATTATGAATAAATAAATATTTAAACCAGATCTTATCCTTGAAAAACCAATTGTTTAAAATAATCTTTTTTCAAGGATATACCTGATTTTTAATGTCATGTCTTCAGTGGTCCTGTTTGAGAGAAATAAGTGGTGACAGCCATAGCTGGTTTATAGTATTTCACTGAGATAACAGAGTTAAGCTCTGGATCTTCCTAATTTACTGTGAATTCTATTTATAGGAAACATACTGGCATCTTGCTATAAGGAAGACAGGAATATAAAAGGCCAAACTTAAGAAACCAATAAATTATCTTTTTGAGTTGCAGTATTCTCATTACAAGATGATTCTTTGCCTTACAAAAGGATTCCCCAAAGAATTGTTTTATGTAGAGAACTCACCAAGTGCATTTACAAGTAGATTCATAGGTTTTTCATGACTAGATATAGAGACTTAGAGGTAAAGAAAATTTTGCCAGTGTTAAGAGCTTAAGATGAAAGATCACTCAGAAATGAGGAGAAAGCATCTTTGAAATGATCGTGTTTCTCAAGAAGAAAATAAGAATTGGATTTGCACAATTTAGCTTTAGATTATATGGAACTGTGTCTGTTTCCACAAAGTCCAGTAAAAAAAGCATCACACAAGTTGCAAGCTTCACAGATTCTTATTAGGACCAAGTATCATGATTCTTAAGCAAAGACCAGAAAATGAAGGATAGATGGATGGCCCATAGGGAATGAGTGGGAATAGACATTTTAAGAATAATAACAGCTACAAATAATATAGGGTCTAAAGTTCTTTTATAAAGTCTTCAACACACATGATCTCCTTTTTTGGACAGCATTATTTATTCAACATCACATAGTTTAGAGAAATGAAGTCTGCTGACTGGAATGAGATTAGGGAGATGGCCAGGAAAGTTATCATTTAGATGATCTTAAGTGGCAATTCCATTTCCTGCCTTTTAAAACAACAATAATATACAATTCAGCGAGTAGCATTAGGAATGAAACTACTTGGGTAAAAATTCCTGACTCTCCTCCTTACTACTTGGGTGACTTTGTATAAGCCCCTTTTCCTCTCTGAGTCTCAAACTATAAAATGAGAGGGCTGGACTGGATAATCTCTAAGATCCACTCCAAAATTACATCAATGATCCTATGATAGATTTGCTTCTTACAGCCTACTATTTCTAGCACCTTTTTTTAAAAAAATATTCATTTATTTAAAATTTTAAAAAAACTTGCCATTTGCACAGCAGAACCTAAGAGAGCATTTAAAATATAAAGCAATAAGTCTGCATTTCAAGAAAACCTATATAATAAATACTACACATTGGCTTCAGAATTGTCCATCTTTTCTTTGCTTCCTTGTAGGTTTTCTTTTGTTCTCTGCTATACACTTTTTACTTTATTCTTTTCCCCTTTCTGTCTCCTTTCCCCTCCCCACAAAACTTACAATTAAGCTTATATATACATATATATATATATATATATATATATATATATATATAACACAAACATACACATATACAAATATCAATATATTTCCAACATTTTAACGATGAAGTAGAATATACTTTTAAGCAATTGAATCACCTGACTCAATGCTTTTCAAATAGACATGGCCTCCCTGAGTTATTTGTTAATCTAAAACATTGCTAATTACTAAAACACTACCTTAAAATCTTACAAAATAACTACTGTTTTCTCTCCTCTAATGTATGTGAAATAGGGATAGACTGAAAGCACTGAGGATGTTTGGCCTAGAAAATCGAGATGGTAAGGGCTATAGCCTGGTAGCTATCCTTAAGTATCTGAAGGGTTGTCCTGTGGAAGAAAGCTTCATAGAACAAACTTATTCTGTTTGACCCCAAAAAGCAAAAAGAACAGAGGGTGGAAGTTTCAAGCAGGTAAATTTTTCTTTAAGTTTGCTTTAAGAGAGGTTTAGTGACCACTCAAGACCACACAGCTAGTATATGTGGGAGTCAAGACTGTGACTAGGGTTTTCCTGAGGCCAAGACCATTATGCCATCCATTACATTCTGTTGCCACTTCTGCTGTATACAGTAGGTCCAGAAAATGGGTTCCAGAATGAAGTTTAAAAGGACTTCTTTCTGCAGAGATAGTATATGTCTATATTCTTTTCAGAGGAGAATTTTTTTTCTCTACCAATAAATCTATGGGGGAAGATATATGGCTGATCACCAAAATACATTGCCATGGCAGATTCTAGAGCACCGCAGTACTCTTTATGTTTACAATGGCACTGCTCAGAAAATGTGGTTTGTAAAATAAGCAGGAGCTTTGCAGGTACTCCATCATGTTAAGTGTATTTTTTATAATTTGTGTGATAATATCCCTACTTTGAAACCCATTGATAGGACTGTTCTCCACTGACTCTGGAACCTATGAAAATGGGCCAAAGCCAGCTAGTTACTCAACCCACAAAGAGGCCCATGTGACCACCACCAAACCACCTTCCCCCACTGTTCACTCTTTTCTTTGTCATGGGTCTATGGTGACAGCTAAAACCCATTTCCTAAAGAATCGCACCTTCTCCCCATCACAACATCAGTCTGGATGTGCAGTAGGGCCCTACAGGAATGCACTCTTGGACTATAACTTAACTTTCCCAAAAGAGGACAATACTTCACTTTCTGTGGACATGATCAATTCAGCAAAATTGAAAAGGTAGTTTACCTTAAAACCTTTTTGAGCATGTCCTGAAATTTTAATCTTTTAATTTCAACATATGCAGACTATCTACAGATGGAAATCAAAAATGACTCTTCTTGAATAAATTTTCCTGGAAATTTGAAGCTGCCCAGCTCATCCCAATCCTTTTTGGAATACAAGACTGGTTAATTGAAATGTCCTAGGGATATATTAGCTAAAAGGCATTATTTAGCTGAGGCTACAGGGACTGATGACCTAGAACAATCTCCAGGCTTTGCCTAACATTAAAGGTGCCAGCTATGGGAGAAGGCTGATTTTTCAATGGTGGAATCTGGCCCCTAAGTTATTTCATTCACTGGCCCCTCACTCCCTAGGGCCTTCCCTCTGATGATTATTTATAATTTATCTTGTACACAACTTATTTGTACATAGTCATTTGTATGTTGTCTCCCCATTAGATTAGGAGGTAATACCTGAGGGCAGGTATTGTCTCATACCTTTCTTTGCACTTCCAGGGCTTAATGCAGAACTGAGCTCAGAGTAGTTGCCTAATTAATGTTTATTGACCGACTACCGGAAAAAGTTGCTAGTCAAAATCATGTTTTGTCTAGTATATGTTTTTTCTTTTTTTTTTCTTTTTTTCTATATTTTTTTCTTTTTTGCAAAAAAAACTTTTTTTCCCAAGCTTTTCCTTTCCTTCCCCCCAACCCCCACCCCTAGATGACAGGTAATCTAATACATGCTAGATAGGATAAATTATATGACAAATACAATGCATGTATACATATCTATACAGTTATCTTACTGCACAAGAAACATCAGATCTAGAAAGAGAAGAAGAAAAAAACAACCTAAGAAGGAAAACAAAATGCATGGAAATATTCACAGAAAGCATTAAAATGCTGTGTGGTGGTTCACTCTCAGTTCCCACAGGCCTCTCTCTGGATGTATATGACTATCTTCATCGCTGAACAATAGGAACTGGTTTGAATTACATCATTGTTGAAGAGAACCATGTCTATCAAAATTGATCATCGTATAGTCTTGTTGCTGTGTATAATGTTCTCCTGGTTCTGCTGATTTCACTCAGCATCAGTTCATGCAAGTCTCTCCAATCCTCTCTGAAATCCTCCTGTTGGTCATTTCTTACAGAACAATAATATTCCATAAAATTCATATGCCATAATTTATTCAGCCATTCTCCAATTGATGGGCATCCTTTCAATTTCCAGTTTCTTGCCACTACAAAAAGGGCTGCCACAAATAGTATATGTTTTTTCTAAAGAAAGATGGTTTTATTTAAGGTATCCAATGTGCAAATGTGAATCAGCTATGGAACAGACAGTTTATTACCTACCACAAAGAACAGGGAATGCTAAGCAGTAAAGAAGTATAGAATGATCAGAACAGAATGCAACAACTCATCACTAACAGTACATTCATTTGAAAGTACAATTGTTCAAGCCTTTGGAGCAAAAAAAATTTGTTAGGCTACTAATTAACATTTCACCTCTATGGTGTGAGCAAGTGCTAAGTGATTTAAGCATGATCAGCCTTTCTGGTGGCCTCTTGAACTCTAATGCCAGCTCATTGACTAATGTCACCTCATTCCTACTGCTGCTGCCACTGTAAGTATAATCAACCATACTGGTGAACACTACAACCATTGTCTGGCTGACTTCATAGCAACTTTTGACATTAACGAAGTCCATGCTAGAGGAAAGGAAAGCCAAAAGGTGAGATCAGGCAGCCTTGAGCCTCTAGCACTAGCTTGGCTAGTTGAATCCATGCTCCACTTGGAGGTGGGAATGAGGCAGTAGGTGTGAGATTGGCAGCACAACAGGCTCTGCTCTACTATTATGATAGTGTAGGGAAGGACTCTGTGTTGACTTGCATTAGTGTGGGAATTTAGGGAGGATCACATTTCATCTTCTCAAGAGTTGCCTTCAAAAAACAACTGGCCTTTGCTGTACCAGATCTAAAACTATATTATAAAGCAGCGGTCATCAAAACCATTTGGTACTGGCTAAGAAATAGAGCAGTCGATAAGTAGCACAGGATAGGATTTCAGGACAATCTAGGCAATAACCTTAACAATCTAGTATTCGATAAACCCAAAGACCCCAGGTTTTGGGATAAATACTCACTATTTGGCAAAAACTGCTGGGAAAATTGGAAACTAGTGTGGAAGAAATTAGGGCTTGACCCATACCTAACACCACATACCAAGATAAGATCTAAATGGGTTCATGATCTAGATATAAAGAGGGACTTTGTAAGCAAGTTAGAGGAACGTAATAGAGTTTATCTCTCAGACCTGTGGAGATGGAATAAATTTATGTCCAAAGAAGACCTGGAACTCCAACTTGAACACCAGATGGATAATTTTGATTATATTAAGTTAAAAAGTTTCTGTACAAACAAAACTAATGCAGACAAGATTAGGAGGGAAGCATCAAATTGGGAAATCATCTTTACATTCAATGGTTCTGATAAAGGCCTCATTTCTAAAATATATAGAGAATTGTCTCATATATATAAGAATTCAAGCCACTCTTCAATAGATAAGTGGTCAAGGGATATGAACAGACAATTTTCAGATGATGAAATTAAAACCATCTCTAGTCATATGAAAAGTTGCTCCAAATCACTATTGATCAGAGAAATGCTAATTAAGACAACTCTGAGGTATCACTACACCCCTGTCAGAGTGGCTAAAATGACAGGAAAAGATACCGATGAATGTTGGAGGGGATGTGGGAAAACTGGGACACTAATACATTGTTGGTGGAACTGTGAACGGATCCAACCATTCTGGAGAGCAATTTGGAGCTATGCTCAAAAAGCTGTCAAACTGTGCATACCCTTTGACCCAGCAGTGTTTCTACTGGGCCAATATCCCAAAGAGATCTTAGAGGAGGGAAAGGGACCCACCTGTGCAAGAATGTTTGTGGCAGCCCTTTTTGTAGTGGCTAGAAACTGGAAACTGATGCCCATCAATTGGAGAGTGGCTGAATAAATTATGGTATATGAATGTTATGGAATATTATTGCTCTGTAAGAAACGACCAGCAGGACGATTTCAGAGAGGCCTGGAGGGACTTGCATGAACTGATGCTGAGTAAAACGAGCAGAACCAGGAGATCATCATACACAGCAACAACAGTATTACATGATGATCAATTCTGATGGACATGGCTCTCTGCAAAAAAGAATTGTCTCAAACCAGTTCCAATTGTTCACTGAAGAAAACCCTATACACCCAGAGAGAGGGAAATGAAATATGGACCACAACGTAACATTTTCATGATCTCTATTGACATTTTCTTGCATTGTGTTGCCTTTCTCTGATTCTTTTTTTTCTTGTAGATAGGATTTTTCTTGCATAACTTCTCAAGCATTTCAACATTATTAACATGTAGTGGACTTCCTGCCATCTAGGGGAGGGGAGGGGACTGGGGGTAAAATTTGTAATGGAAAGCTTTGTAAAGATCAATGTTGGGGAACTACCCATATACATGTTATACAAATAAAAAGCTTTAATAATAAAAAAAACAAGCAAAAAAAATAAAAAAACAACTGGCCTGAAGCTGCCTCTCCTCCCAGGTATGACACTCTGTGTCATCATCTTTTCTATCTCCGAAACAAATCAGGATCACCTCATTCCAGCAATGGGTTAAACACAGCTGGAAGCAAGCATGTGATATCTGTCCATTCTCCAAGAGAAGTAGGTAGGGAACTGCTAGATGATGTTCCACTTACAAGCAGAAAATTAATTGATGACTTCTTTCAGTATTTGGTAATATCTATGTTTTCTGGGTTCCAAAATACTTAGTATCCCATATAAACATATAACAACACTAAACACTGAAAGATACATAGAATATTGTAATGAAGAGCTCTAGGCTTGAAAATCCTGCTCAAACATTGCTTTTAACACTATTTAGAGCAACTCATTTAATACCTGTGTGCCCCAAGCAACTCCCTAGATCTCCAGGTCTTATCACTAAGCCATCACTTGTGATTTGATGGAACAAATGTTCCCTATCGCTGGTAATGCTCTTCTACCTCACCTCCCCCTCACAGAAACCCTAGCTCCCTTCAAAATACAGCTCAGATGGGCCACCTGAAGGCCATCTGGTTTCCCAGGAAGACTTTCCTCATCCTTCCCAAGCTATTTGCTCAACTTCTTCCCTTCAAATTACTTCACATATTCTGCATATACTTTGTATTTATTTACTTGTGGACACACTGCATTCTCCTCCAGGAGGATATAAGCCTCCTAAGGGCAAGGATGCCTTCATTTTTGTCTCTGAATTCTCAGCATCTGGCACTGCAGGGCTTGACACAGATATGTTAAATCAATATCAAAATGGATTCCCTATATTAATGACATCTTTGAGTTATAGTATTTCCCAAATCTAATGTTATATTACCAGAAGTACACAACAGACGAAGAAACTCAAGCAAATATGGCAACACCCTGTGCACTCAGGGCTTTGTTGAAAGATTTTGCTCGAATTCTACTTAAAATTTTACTAGAAGAACATTAAATGAATGATATTCTACTAATCTAAAGGATTTTTTGTTTAGAATATTTTAATAATGTAATCTATAAAGGAAATAAATCATACTATTTTCTAGTTGGTTTTCAGTCTACAATCAGCTTTCAAATACTGAGAAGAATTAGGATGTGGTAATGAAATGTTGAATACACAGTTAACAGATATAGCTCCATAAATCTGCCTCACTATTACTATCAGTGAAGCTCTTGAAAGTATGCTGTTTTATAACTTGGGATCATTCAGAGGAGATCCCCAAAGTTTTACTATGCAAAGTTTTCTACAATGAATCAAAGTTTGCAAGATCATAGATTTAGAGCTAGAAGGAATCTTTAAAGCCATGTGTGTAGAACAAGCCTTGGTCTCCCTCTCTCAACTCACATTGGCCTAGTAGGTTAGATGGTGAGCTATCTCTCCTCTCAGAATTCTGGAGAAACTGTGAGAAGCTGGGGTGTTTCTACTACTATATTTCATGAGCCCCTATCCAGTATGTTCTCCATTGATTGTTAGTTGATGGCAATTAACAACCCAAATTAATTAGCTTTTAGAAATATGTATTTACTAAGGTGGTATAATAAGGAGAATTGGCATAGAACATGTTATCTCTATGCCAGGGGCATACTCTTCCACAACTACATCAGGCTAAGAAGTTAAGGGCTTGCTGCTCCAGGGACATAACTAGCATTGCAAATTGAAATTCCTACAACTATAAATCTTTCACAGGGGGGTCATGTTGCAAGAGGTCAGGATGCTATAGGGCTGGCCCAAAACAATTACTTAGAATACTGTTAGAATTGGGGCTGGTTGCCTTGCAATGAATATTCCCCAGAACTAAACATCATTCTCCAGATGTGGTATGATCAGAGTAGAGGAGAGGAGGAGTATCACTTTGCAAGGCCTGGATATAGTCCTCTTCAAATGTAGCCCAAGATTTAATTGGCTTTTTAGACTCCCAACAACATGATCTGAGTCTGACTAAATTTCCCAGATTATTTTCACATAGACAGCTGCCATACCCCTCCCATATTGAACTTGTTAAATCAAGAATTGAGGAATTAGGTATATTCACAAATATTAAGCAGCAACGTTGAAGTCACACTCAAATTCTAAACACAAAGACAAGAAATGTCATCACTGAGTTAGTGGACACAGAGGTGACAGAGGAGAGTGAAGAAAAGGACCCTAGTTCACTCAATAATCTCATTAGCTGTGAAGAATAAAATAAGCCAAATACCATATTTATTTTATGCCTTATGCTCAAAAAACATTATGCAAAGAGATGTGCATATGATTAGAAAAGTCTATCATCTTTCAAAAATTTTCTGCCTCTGGAGCAAAGGGAAAAGTCTTTGTAGCTTGAAGAGATATTCTGAAGCATGATGCCATCATCACACTGGTACACACAAAGAGTAAATAACAGACCACAAATTGGTTTCATCTCCATAAATATTAGCGTCAAATTAGAGCCAACCTGAGAAAATCTAAAGAAAGCCAAATCCCATTTGAAATGAACTTGGGGATATGGATCCCTAAAATGATATTAATAGAAAAAATAAATGATCTTAGTTTTGAGATTGCCATTGTTTTGATCTCTGTCTCTAACAGAATATACACATAAATGTCTAGAGCCTGCTTCCCTGAGTAGCTTGTGATCAGTGGCACAGAAATGCCAACAGACTAGAATACTATAATATTGCAGATGGTTAAGGCATGTAGAATTGTCAGATTCATCTGCTCTGGTCTCATAATGCCATTCCTGATGAGTGGCTTTCTTTTCATTCTGTTTCTATATGTTGTTTTTATTCAGTCTAGGGTAACTACTTACATCACAGCAAGCCATAGAACTCAGGTAGTTATTTAAAAAAAGACTTCAAGTTCTTTGTGAGAGGGAGGACTGTCCCTTTCTAGAGGTGAATGGTATAAGCACTGTGGTCCACATCTTACATATGAGGGAGTTCAGAGAGATCAAGGTCACAGTGCTTCTAAGTCACAGGGCAACGATTTAAACTGATATTTTCCAACTTTAAGCCCAATACCCTTCCTCTTAGGCCATACTGCCTGACTTACCACTAATTCATGATATACCACTATAACACATCCCAGCAGTCTAGGCAAGTTAGCCTACGTGAAGTAACAAGGCACCATGAATGAAAAACAGGAAGTAGCATGTGTCAGCTAAGGCTACTGTCACCATTTCCCTCCAAACTCCCAAAAGCCTTGAGAACAGCAGTCCTTCCCCCCCCCCACTTCTATTTCCAGGCCCTATAGCTATTGAGGGTAGCAATCACAGTAGAGAAGAGACTTACTTTCCTCACCACCACTAATATCTATTGTTGACCAAATGCCACCAAGAGACAGGCAAGCCAAAAAATCCAATGAGTGGTAGCAATATTCAGATAATTGGTTTTGATTCTAACCCAGCCCCTAGAGCCATCATCCCAGGAAGAAACTCTTGTGGGGAAAAAAGAAAAGCCATTCCAAGTTGGAGCTGAAACATTCCCTAAGAGTTATTTTCCTCATTAGAATGTGAGCTCTTGGAGATCAGGGACTCTCTTACTTGTTTATTTATATTCCCAACATTTAGCATACTGCTTTGCACAGAGTAAATGCTTAATGAATACCATTCATTCACTAATCATCAAACAGATCTGTGGTTGCTTCATTGGCTCCATTTGGGGGCTTATTATCATTCTAGCCTTTGGAATGGACACAAAATGGCATGTGATTTCACATGTGGCCAGAACAGTTCCGAGGAAATGTTTTTGTGCATTGGTAATAGCAATAGAAAATAACCATTGTTTTAACACTAACAGGATGAAATACAGTCATCTTCCTTGGCCTTGTTAAGAATCTTCACAATCTTTTTTTTTGTTTTTGTTTTTGTTTTTAAAATTTTTATTTTGGAATTCTCAGTACCCTAGTTTTACCTTCTAAGTCCCTATACTACAAATCTATTTAGTTGCCTTGCCTCCACCAAAAAATTGCAACAATCTCTTCTAAAATGCTTGAAATCTTCATGGAGAATCTTTACAATCTTTAACGCCCCAGACAATAACTCAGAGGCCAAAGTACTCTGAGAGACATATCCAGCTTGTTTACTGAGCTCCTCTTCCAGCACCCAACACAATGTTCAACACATAGAAGGTACTTAATAAGTCATTATTGGTTGATTGAATGCTCTTCATCTTTTCTGGATTTGTTCTTCAAAATTTAACCCAAACTTTCCTCTCAATGACTGAAGGCATGGTAAGTAAAGAGGTGATTTTCAGGCCAGAAGTTTGTTAAGAATTTAAAGGAAAAGTCAAATTTCTATTTTTTAAAAATCTTTGTCCCCAGAACTTTGTGGAACTCTGAAAGTGAGGCAATTCTCCCTTGGATTCTAGTAAGTTACTCCAGTTGGATATTTATTGGGACACACAGTCATTTCCTTGGTGGTTCTCATCCTTTAGTTTTCTTGTACAAAGGTATTTGCTTTTTGTGTCATTATTATCCCCATTATGATGATCTACAGTCATATGCTTCTCGATGTGTAATAAATTGTGGTTAAAAGGAAAATTCATGATTCACCATCAGTGTCTTCTTTTATGAAGTGATAATTCTCCCAATAGATCTCACCCGGACAGACAATTAGATGGTGTACACATGGCTTTTATTAGCATTTGAACTATCACATACCTGCTCTAATGAATATGATGCATTGGCCATGAAAGCATTCAGCACAGTCATTTCTAAAGGTTGCTAAGGCTATAAGGAGAATAGATTCTCTTGCTCCAGCCCATGTGGGTGGACTAGGAGGACATCAACATTATGAATTTTCCCCACTGAAGTGGGACAGGTACCATGTAGTAAGATTTGACCTGCAGCATGATTTAATTCAGTTCAGTGTATTACTAACCTAATGTGTGCTAGATACTGGCGATACAAAGACAAAAGTAAAATAGTAACTGCTCTGAAGAAGCTTGTGTTGAGAGGGGAAGAAGAGAATGTATACACATAAGTAAATGTGAAATATATACTAATGGAATGCAAAGTAATTTGGGGGAGGGGGAACACTAACAATTTGGGGGAAAGGGTCAAATCAGGCTGTGTGGAGCCTGGACTGGGACAGGTTACAGCAAGAGGCAGAGGTGAATAACAGCTTCTCATACTCAGGGCACAGCCTAGGCAAAGACACGCAGGTAGGTAAGAAATCAAGGAAGAGCAAATGCCTCCATCTGGCTAGAACATAGAAAGTTTAATGGAGAATAATGTACAGTCAGTCTGGAAAAATATGATCAATGACTTAGAGCTTGGAGGGACTTGGGAAGTCAGCTACCCCACCCTTCTAATTTTACAGAAATAAAGAAGAAAAGAGAGCCCAGCAAGTGAGCTTCATGGGATCACATATTCAAAGTTGGAAAGGATTCCAAGGGCCACATACTCTAAACCCCTAATTTTCACAGATGAGGAGACTGAGGCCCAGAAAGACAGGTTGATGCCCAAAGTAACACAGGCAGAAATTGTGGAGGTGGTACTGCATGAGTGTCAACTAGTTATTTTTATTTCATCCTTTATGTCAAATATTTCAAATACAGTCAAAATAAGAGTTGAATAGTTCCAAAGTTGTTACATTCATGGATAGCTGAGATGTGGACCCCAGTTCCCTGATTCTGCATCCCACCTTCTTTCCAAGGCACCAATCTGCCTCTTAATCTTCCTCAAGACAAAAAAAAATACAAGGCATCAGGCAGAATGGAGCATGCAAATTAGCCTTCAAGATCCCAAGGTGGAAAGAAGAAGGACAAGAGCCCCTGGCTAAGTAAGAACTGAAGCCTTTCTAGGCTGAAATCACTAGTTAGAATGTACTCATTGACTTTTTTTTTCCTTTTCACCTTCATGCTAACCTAGATGCACTATTGCGTCTCTAACAGTTTTAAATGCAGCTAAATGAGGTTTTAGCTGATTTCAGCTTTCACTGCCTCTTAGGAAGCTCATATGCCATAACATTTATCCAGAAGAGTTGTACTCTTCGAAAAGGTGAGGACAAAAATAAAACCATAATCATAAAATTCACAATGAAATTCACAATAAAACCATCCTTTTCTTCAAACCAATCTTAGGCAATGACTCTTTTATAGGCATGTGTTGTGCCTCTGCTAATATGATATAGATAAAAATACAAGATAAACCTCAAGACCCATAATTGTAATGTAACAAATATTCACTTAATTAATATCAATATTCCAGGAGTTTCCCACAGTAGTGTATTGTTCTTTTTTGAAAGTGGATTTTCCTTTCCCTAGCTAGGCTCACCTGAAAATGTTCAAGGTCAGTGGCTAGCATAATGCATGCAAAAGGAATGGGTATTATGCAATTAGGAGAGCAGCCTAGAGTAGCCTATTGTTTAACAAACAAAAGTGGGACATTCAGCAGCCCACATAATTATGGGTCCTTCTTCACAAAGGGACCTTGGTTTGAGCCCCATTGCTTCCTGTCAGATCAGAATTATGGTCTGTGAAATTGAAAGTAAGTTCATGAATTTCAATGTCCTGACCACGTGATGCTGGTCCTCTCCAGAGCTGTATGCCCAGAGGAAGAACAAAGAGTGATCTGTGGGGGTTGATGTGGGCAATCAGTCGATGAAATCAAGGCTGAAACTCAAAATGTGTCTACATTCATTCATACATTGAGATTATTTTGTTTTGTAATGGTTGAATTAAGTTAAAAAGCTGGAGGGGGGCTTTTTGTTTGTTTACTTTTTGAATGACACTCCCTTCAGGCTGAGTGAATTCTCAACTGGCTGTTTTCCACTTGGTTTGTCTGTAGATACAACCTGGACCGAGAATCTGTGGCAAGATCTGGTAGTAAACTCCCTCTACCCGCCATTCATCTATAACTTAGAAGATAAGTTCAGGGAGTTTGCTTAAGGCACATGGAGGTTGATAGCAATCTGCTAATGGAAGCGCAGCTAGTAGAGTCCAGATTTTAACCCAAGTACTCTTAACTCTAAGTCCAGAACTCCATTCACTTTGTCATATTCATTTCTGTGTTGGTGATTGTCAAAAAGACTCATCCTCTGCTGATGTCCAGTTTTGAATCTCTAATTTTCTTTTTAACACCTTTCACCAATTGTCTTGTAGACATCTTAAACTTAACATACCCAAGCCAAACACATTCTCTTTCCCCACAAAAGCTCTCCCCTTCCGAACTTTCCTAATTACTGATGAGGGCACTGTCATCCACTCAGTCTCCTAGGTTCATAACCTAGATACCATCCTTAACACCTCATTCTCCCATATACCCCACATCCAATCAGTTTGCCAAGACCTGTCGACTGATTTTACTAAAGCGACATCTCTTGCCAAAAAACCCTCCAAAAACTTCTCTCCTCTGATACTGACACTTTCCTGGTACAGACCCTCATTGCCCCATAGTAGAATGCTGGTTTGTCTGCCTGCACAAGCAGTATGTCTAAGCTAGTATTTCAGACAAATTGTGGAGACTTATTTCAGAATAAGCCAAGCAATCTAGCTCTTAGAAGAAAAGAGGCGGAGTAGAAGCCACCATTAACATCGCTACTGCTATTAATAATAATCAAGAACATCTTAGCCTGAAGTATTCTCAACAGAAGAGCCTCTAGCTTGTTCCTAAGGAAATATGAATAGATTAGCACATTAAAAGCAACTGGTATATGTATGCAGTATCTATTACCCTGAAACAATGCCTCATTTTATAAACCAGAGAGCAAAACTCATATCCATATGATAGTTAAGCCTCTCCAAATCATTCCCATGAGATAGAGTAATTCAGAGCTTTCTCTTAAGCTTTCCTCATCAGACTGTAGTTTAGGCAAAGCCAACCACCTTACAATTAAGATTCAGAATTCTTCTGTGCACAGTAAGGTAGAGGGGGTACAATTTTGCAATCTTATGAAAATCACACAAATGCCTTGTCCCAACTCTGCTTTGTGATTGCATAGCACTTTGCATTATTGTCCCCATTTTGCAAATAAGAAAACAGGTATTTAACTCATGATATAAAATGCCATCCACTTCCAGAGAGAAAACTGATAGCCTCTGAGTATAGACTGAAGTATTTTTCTTCTTTATTTTTTCTTGCTTTTTTTCACAACATGACTAATGTGGAAATATGTTTTACATGACTTCATATGTATAAAGAGTACCATATTTCTAATTTTCTTAATGGATTGGAGAGGGGCTAGAGGGCTAGAGAGAAAATTTGGAACTCAAAATATCTTTTAATATTACAAAAAGAAAGCTGCCATTTAAAGAGAGAAAGTAATTTACCCAAAATCACATGGACTAAAACCTAAAACGTTTAACTCCAAGTCCATGACTGTTTCTGTACTACCTTACTACCTACACAGAGTCCTCCTCCCTACTTGCTAGGCATGAGATTTCAAATCCTTATTTAGACTACTTCTTTGGACTAAGACATTGCCTTAGAATGTTTATTACATGAGAGGAAGCACCATATTAGCTTATTAGTACCCACTGGAGCTTTAGCATGGGTGAGTCTCTCAGCTTACAGAGGCACTATCTTAAAGAGCAGAAAGTGAGGAGACAGAGATGTTTGGGTTTTTCTGTCTCCCCCCACCAAGGTAGCAGTGTCTTTTACATATTAGGTACTTGACAAACACTGTGGGATTAAATGGGAACAAAAGTAAAATTTAAGAAAGGGACAAGAGAACTACATAGTCTGAAGACAGTTTCAAGTATGAAGGACAACACTGAGGACTTGAATAACTGGTATTATTGAAGGGCACAGAAATTGCCAGCCATTCTTATTTTTTTTTAAAAATCCCATAGTGCTTTACATTGTAGAAACTATTTTCACATCGTGGTTTTGAGTCTCAAAATAACCATAAAAAGTTGACAGTGGAAGTACTATTATCCTTCTTTTAAAGATGGGGAAATTGAGGCACACAGAGCTTTGCTTCCTGTGTTGATTAATTATGTTAGTTGTTAGGGAATAAGCTGTATATTCTTGAAAATATTTTTCATAGTGGCAAATATTTGTTCTCTGAGGGTAGATATGATTTTAGAAAAAGACTAAAGTCATTTGGAGCGATATGATAGCCCTCATAAATTATTTTATATTTTCTGATTTATCTGCCTATGTTTCCCTACTCTGCTCCCACTTCCCAGAATAGAATCCCCTAGAGGGCATGGATTATTTCATTTCTGGCTTTGTATACCCATTATCCAGTACTCATAAGCTTAAACAGGTTTGTTGACCTGAATATAACTGGTAATTTGTGGGAAGGGGTAGTAACATTTTGGTGAAAAACAAGCTGTGACTCTAAAGGGATAAAAGAGACATTCTGTTATGTTTCTTCAGTTAGTTCTAAAGGGAATTCTAAATAGGAAGCAGAGAAATGTTGGCAACAAAACTGTGCATGGCCCCTAGAGGAAACAGCACAGACCTAAATAGAGATGCTTTGGTATGCTGGTTATAATAACAGCTTCCATATTTAACATTCACCAAACCCTTACCATATCTTTCTTGAGAGAAGTGTGGATTATTATCCTCATTTCATTCCACATGACAAACAGAAAAATGAACTAAGAGTGTCCTGATAAATGTTTAACAACTGGCTGGGGGGATGTATAAAATTTATATAAAATTTAACCTCCATCTCCATCACTATCTTAAGTCTAGACAATCAACAATAAAAAAAAATCAAGCTTTAATTTGCTGCATTTGCCTTTTTCTGAGATGTGAATACGCAAACTTGCAAATTTAATAATAGGTTCTCTTGAGCTTGTATGAGCTAGCTCTACCACACCCTATAGAGAAATGATCTTTGACCAGCCCACTCTTTCTGAATATAAGCTTGCTTCTCTGTGAGATCATTTCTAAACTCTTCTCCAATTGTGATATGTGAGGATTTCAGTATTTTACTAAAATTAAAACTAGAATGAGAAGGAAAAGTGATTAGTACAAAGACTAAATGCAATAGCCAGGACATGAACATTTCACATCAGTCCTTCTGCAAAGTGAAGCAGTAGAGTTCGTGAAAAGATGGCAGTCTTTGAGTCGGTGAGACCTCCTCTCAAGTTCAGACCCCAATCCATACAAGTAATGTGACTTTGTACAAATCTTATAACCTCTAAGACTCTAAGATACAGAGCAGTTGATCTGTATCTACAGAGGGTGTTTCTACATTGGAAATTTCGCACACCAGTGAAATCCCAGACCCAGACCAAACATCATCAAATGTTAAATTTATTTTTGGTTGATAACATTTTAGAAGTAATCCAATCTCACTTCAAGTTTCAAGAACAGTTTTCAAGAAGAGGAAGGAAAAGGGTTTTTCTAGCCCTGGATGCAAAAGTCTCATGTTACCTAATTGTCTCCACGGCATGGCATAGTAAAGAAGACTCCCCATACAATTTGCATCACTTTCTGTTTTATTACATATTGTTAAGCTCTTTCATTGATTTTCTGCCAAATGGAACGTTCTGAATATAAGCAGTGATGGAGGGGTTGAAACCTTCAGATATATTTTGAAAACTCACACCACTGAGATCATGGACTTATTAAAGTAGTGAAGAAAGTAAAAAAAAAAAAAAAAGATTTGCATCACTTTCTACCCTTATCATCTGAACAAACAAAACCAGACTGAACCAAATTAAAATATCATTGAGAAATATTGAACAAATAAAAGATAGATAATGTAATATTATAAAACTAAGTCAATATATGGATCATAAGGCATTCTGTTTGGACAAGATGCCCTAGTTCACTAGATGCCCTTTAACTTTTCTTCCACATCACAATAATAATACTGTGATCCTTTCCCCAAAGGTCCAACCAGATTAGTATCAAAAAGAGAAGTGTCTGAGAGGAAAATGATCAAAATGGATGAAAGGGGAAATTGAGAGGAAAATAATAAGTCTATGACTTGATAGGGGACATAAGGGAAAGGGAAGTAAATAAGCATTTATATAGCAACTACTAGGTGCCACAGCAGTATGCTAAGTACTTAACAAATATTGACTTATTTGATCCTCACTATATCCTACTATTATCCTTACTTTATGGTTGAGAAAAGTAAAGCCGAGTTAAGGGACTTGCCCCCAGTCACAAACATAACAAGTGTCTGATGTTTGACTTTAACTCAGGTCTTCCTAGCATTAGGCCCAATGCTCTATCCACTAGGACACCTAAAGTTGCCCCAAGTTAACAAGATAACTGTTATTTACACACACACACAAACACACACACACACCCATGCATACATATCATAGTAGTCATGGATTTCAGGGCATTTTTTAAATTTGCCATGACTTTCCCACAATGCTAGAATTTTAAAAACAAAATGAAGATGTAAACTGTTTTTGCTATCATTTCACATTTTAATTTAGAAGAGTGAATCAAAAGCATATCCATCATGACCTTTATTAACTTGTCATTATCTCTTCCTCCACATTGTCTAATTATCTTTTTTTAATATAATTTTTGTTCAAGTCCATTGAATTTCATAATAATATATTCAAAAACAAAGTTGCTGTTTTACCAGAATAATTTTATAAATTAAGTTAAATACAGACAAAATTTATGAATTAATTCACTTTTAGACTCTAATTTTGCTTTCTGAAATGATTCAATCAAGAAGGCATTTTTGTTGTAATTTACTAGCAGTGACATAGGTAGAGGTTAATTATAGACATAGCTACAGAATAATCAGTAAAATTTGGGGATATGCCCTGGAAGAGAACAAAGGGACTAAGGAATCTGAGGTCAGAGTATAGACAAAGAAAAGGGTTTAGTAAAGGAAAACAGAGGGAAAGGTGGCAAATCAATAGATTATGATGTGATCAAGAGATAAAGGAGGCCAGAGAACCCCTAAAGATGACTTGTTTGCTCCTTTACAATCAACAAAAGCTCTGTTTAAGTAATAGACTTGGTCTTACAACCATGAAGACCTGCAATGACTGAGTAAATTACCTAATCTTTCACTATACTCTAAACAACTCTAAGACCACTGAGCTATAGATAACATCAACATGCAGTAGGGAAGAGAGTTTCCTTCTCTGTGAGTTCCATATAACAATGAAATCACAGATACAGTCTCTATGTGCAAGGCATTGTATGCTTAAGTATATCCAAACAAAAACATAAGATTCTGCCCTCAACTAGATTAAATTTTATGAGGAGATAGCATGTACCCAGAAAAGTAAATATGAAAGACATATGCAAAATTAATTAGAGGTAGAAAAAGTTAAAACCAGGAGGAATCAGGAAAGAGTCTAGAAATTCTTTTTAAAAGTTAGTTATTGGCCCATTTTTTTCTTACTTTTATCAACTGATAAATAACAAAAATATAAAATCCTCTATAGTAAAAGAAGGAATTAAGAAGTCTTTAGCACCTATGGTGGTCAAAATAATTCAGAAGGAAAAGCCTAGGAGCCAAGGCTAAATTTGGTCAACTTTATCATCATCCACAGGACCAGATAAGATGATATACATCATACAAAAAAGGCAAATGATTGGTGTCTTCTCCATTCCTAAGGGTCAGCTGAATTTGGGGCTGAATCCAATGGAGTAGATATACTTTTGAGAGAAATTACTCAAAGAACCAGTAGTCTAGATAGGGGATAACTTGGAAACAGTTAGACCTCTCCAGGGCTACCAAGTCAAAACATCTGATACTTGTACTGAAATGGACAGATCCAACCCTTCCCCTCTTTAGGTCAAGGAGCCTAGGAATTCCTTAATAGTATTTGCTCAGTAAGGGTCCCAGGAATGTTTACCTCACAAGGAGCCTAGGAATTGCCTGATAGTATTTACTCAATCAGGGTCCAAGGATTGTTTACCTCACACAATGAGGGAAATGGGTTTAATCCACAGTATGTTTGCCCAAACTTACTAAGAGAAGTATTCTATTCCACAAAGACAGTTTGCTCTGATTCAGGTGTATTGACCCAGATGATGCATCAGTATTTTACAATGTATACCTCAAATCCTGTTACTTCTTCATTATATTAGTAAGAAATCAATGTTTAACAGCAAAATTATGAGGGGGGGAAGTGGTCAGTGCTCTTAAAAAACTTGTGGCCTACCAGGCTCAGGACTGAATCCTTCTAGCTCATCTGGGGGTTCAGTCGCTGGGCCCGGCAAATAAACGCTCTCTAAAATTTCAACTACTCGTGACTGTCCAGTGATTTTTCACCTTGGAGGTCCCACCGAGATATCCTTTGGCAAGGACGGTCAGTCCCTCTCCGTGGAGGGCGAAGGAGGTTAAAGGATTCTAAGGGAAGGCCACCGAGATCTGTAACTCGAACCCAGTTTCCTATAATCTCCTCCTACAGACCAGGAGAGTGTGACGAAAAAAAAAAAAACTTTTTTTAAATTGGCATTTGAGCGTTCTAAAACCAGTTCTGGTCAATAAGATCTCAAGCGATCCCAGCAGCTGCCTGATTACCTTTTTGCAGCCGCCTGTCTGACCTGGTGAGTACTCCTGTTTCATTGGCAAGTGGCTAGCCGGATGTGGTGATATTGCCCTTGTCACCCCCTCATGGGTGGGGGGTTCTGGTCTCTCTGGAAGCACTTCCCTGGTTATATGTATTCTGTATAGTGGTGGTTGTGTGCATGGATGTGTGAATTGTTCTATGTGCTGTATAATTTGTTGATTTGTTCTGTTTGTTTCATGTGTTGTGTATTCTGGCAGTTTGTTTTGTGGATTGAAGAGCTCTGATAAGGATTGATAGCTTTAAAATTACTATCTTACTAATTGACTCCATGACAAACATTGGGTGGAAAATCTTAGGAAGTTTTGTCCTTATACTCCTTGCAATTCTGACATTATTTGTAATCTCCCTGTTTGTCTGTATAGGAGCCATATCATTTTCTAATGGCCCTCTTCCACCTTTTCTCCAGGGGTGTAACTCCAGTGTAACACCTTGGGGGTTCCCTTAGATATATATGTGGGTAACGTGACACATTCGTTTCTTGTTATTCCAGACTGTCCCTACCCCCTCCTTGGGAGGGACCTCTTACATAAATTACATGCTACTATTTCCTTTGAGGGGCCTCTGCCTTCTGTAACCTTGAGCTCCCCGCAGCTGACAGTGACCTGTCCCTTGGCAGAAGAGTCTCGCTTGTTAATGCTTAATACCCCTAGTGGCCAGGGGGAGGCACCATCGGCACTCCTCATTGAATTCCGATGACTTGTTCCAGAAGTGTGGGAGGAATCCAACCCCTTTGGGTTTGCATCTCACCAACCCCTGGTAATGGTGCAACTATTGGCCACCGCTACCCCAGTTCGAGTCACTCAATACCCACTGGGGCAACCCGTTTTGAAGGGCATCAAACCCCATATAGATCGGTTACTGGGGGCCGGAATCCTCCAGCCCTGCCAGAGCCCCTGGAACACACCTTTGTTACCAGTACGTAAGCCTGGGTCTGGGGACCTGTGGCCAGTGCAGGACCTTTGAGAAGTTAATTCTCGGGTGGAAACTGTGCACCCTACAGTCCCAAACCCCTATACACTGCTTTCCTCTCTTGACCCTAGCCATGTGTGGTATACAGTCTTAGATTTAAAGGATGCTTTCTTCTCCATTCCTTTGGTTCCTGTAAGTCAGCCCCTTTTCGCCTTCACCTGGACAGACCCTCACACTGGCATCGCATCACAACTTACCTGGACTCGGTTACCGCAAGGTTTCAAGAACTCTCCCACTCTTTTGGGGACTGCCTTAGCATCAGACCTGGCCCCATTTCGCACAACATTCCCCTCAGTTACTCTTCTCCAGTATGTTGATGATCTTCTCCTGGCGGCTCCAACCCAGGATTTGTGTTATGATGCCACCCTCCACCTCCTGCAGCTCCTGGGTCAACGTGGGTACCGAGTTTCTGGTAAGAAAGCTCAGCTGTGCAAACAGTCTGTTGTTTATTGGGGCTTCACCATCACTAAAGGGGAACGTTTATTGTCGCAAGGCCGGGTAGCCACTATCCTCGGTATGTCTCCCCCGAAAATTAGGCGAGAACTCCGGGAATTCCTGGGAATGGCAGGGTACTGCCGCCTCTAGATTCTTGGGTTTGCAGAGATAGCCAAGCCACTGTATGCTGCTCTGGCTCAGCCAACGGACAATTTCATCTGGGCCCAAGCCCAGCAGGATGCTTTTGATGCCTTAAGCCAGGCCCTTTCTAGTTCTCCTGCTTTGGCCCTCCCAGACCTATCCAAACCATTCTGTCTTTTTGTGGCAGAATCTTCCGGGATAGCTAAGGGGGTTCTTACCCAATCTCTGGGGCCATGGACATGGCCTGTTGCTTATCTGTCCAAACAACTTGATTCTGTGGCTTCAGGGTGGCCCCCATGTCTCCGCTCCATCGCTGCTGTTGCGGTTCTTGTGAAGGAGGCTTTCAAGCTAACCTTTGGTCAACCCCTACTGATTTCCGCCTCACACAATCTAGAACAGTTGCTACATTCTCCACCGGCCAGATGGATTTCTAATGCACGATTTGCACATTATCAATCACTCCTCCTGGACTCCTCCAGGATCACTTTCACTTCCCCAGTTTCTCTCAACCCAGCTCTTCTTCTGCCCGACGATCCCCCTTCGAGACCTCTCCACGACTGTCTGGAGGTGCTCGACACAATCCGCACCTCACGGCCAGGGCTTTCAGATACCCCAATTACTAGTCCCGACATGGTTTTATTCATGGACAGGAGCAGCCTGGTATTAAATGGAGTCCGGAAGGCAGGAGCAGCCGTTGTTTCACAAGGTCAAGTACTCTGGGATATTACCCTGCTCTCCGGTACGTCAGCACAGTGGGCAGAGCCTGTCGCGCTCACCCAGGCTCTTCACCTATCTGAAGGCCGTCATGTCAACATATATACAGACAGCAGATATGCATTTGCAACCGTTCATGTGCATGGCTATGTTTATCAGCAAAGGGGTTTGCTGACTTCCACAGGAAAAGAGGTGAGGAATAAAGACCAGATCCAAGCCTTGCTTGACACAGTGTGGCTCCCGAAAGAAGTCGCAGTCATACATGTTCCAGCACACACCAGACAACAGGACCCGATATCAAAAGGGAATGAAGCAGCAGATGCAGCAGCCCGAGCAGCTGCAACCCGAGAAGTTATTGCTATTACCTCCACATCCATGGCTCAGAGTCCCAATGAAATGCTAACCCCACAGCCAGTCTATCAGGACAACGATGCACAGGGGAAGACTGGAACTGATGGATGGAGGAGAACCCCTCAAGGACAACTAATACTCCCAAGAATGATGCTCTGTCCCTTTGTGACGGGCATGCATGGCCTCACACATCTGGGGGGCACTCGGCTGTACGAACTCTTACATCGCCACTTTTACAGCCCTGGGATGAAGCAAGTTACAGAATCAGTGGCAAAGAGATGCCTGGAGTGTGCCAAGGTTAACCCAGCCCACCATCAATCAGTCCCTGCAAACAGGCCAAGAGGCACCCTTCCTGGGGAACATTGGGAGGTGGATTTTACTGAAATGGAGACAGGAGTTGGGGGGTACAGATACCTCTTGGTATTCATGGACACTTTTACTGGGGGGCCAGAAGCATTCCCCACCAAATCTGAAACTGCAACAGTGGTAGCCAAGAAGCTTTTCTTTGAAATAGCTCCCAGATTTGGGCTACCTAGCTCTATCGGATCAGATAATGGACCAGCTTTTGTTTCCCAAGCAATTCAGGTTTTATCTAGGCTAATGGGGTTAAGGTGGAAACTCCATTGTGCATACAGACCCCAGAGTTCAGGGCAAGTAGAAAGGATGAATAGGACTCTTAAGGAATACATTACTAAATTGAAGCTTGAAACTGGCGAGTCCTGGGTGAGTCTCCTTCCCTTCGCCCTACTCCGGGCTAGGTGTACTCCTAACTCATCTACTCTCTCTCTCTCTCCTTTTGAGATTTTGTTTGGGGCTCCCCCTCCTATCATTCCCCGCATAGGGGAGCAGCCCCCCCTTGATTTTACTAATAATTCTTGGCTTAAGTCCTTACAGGCTTTATCAGAAGTCCAGAGGGCTCTAAAGAACTTGTATCATGCTACCGCCAAACCTGAACCCAAGCCTCCCCAGTCTCTAACAAGCCTGGACATCGAACCGGGGGACTGGGTCCTCACCAAGAAACTGCCCCGAGGATCCTCCCTGGAGGCCAGGTGGATGGGACCTTACCAGGTGATACTCAGCAACCCTTCAGCCGTGAAGGTAGCGGGACGAAAAGCCTGGATACACCGGTCACACATTAAGAAAACTGAGGCCCCAGCTGTTTGGACATCTACTCCTGACAGAGATCTAAAACTGCGCTTAGCTAAACAATAATGTTCCTCTTAATCCCTGTCCTAATACCTTTAGTTATAGGAAATCCTTACCTCCCTACTCCGTATAATTGGACATTGACTCGAACCAATGATGGAACAGTAGTGGCCTCCAATGCTATGTATGGTCGGCCTATCCTATATTTTGATCTCTGCGCTATGTTAGGCCCAAACTGGAATATAGCAAAAGACTGGGGAAGTAAGAATACAATGGCCTGGTCTAATGATGACCGGAAATGGAATGCAGATCCAGGGTGTGGGAAGGGCATTCCGGTACCTGATGAGCATGAGCGGGCCCTCCGGGATCACAACATCTATGTATGCCCCTCAGATGGACCCCCGAGATGTCAGGGAAAAGACCAATTCTGTTGTGCAAACTGGGGATGTGAAACCATTGCTGGCTGGCTAGGAAAGGATGGCAAGGATCCGAATATCAATCTACTACGGGTGGGCCCTAAGGATCCAACCTGTAAAGTGGGCTCCTGTAATCCCATGGCCCTTGACGTTAAAACCTGGCCTGCTGACTATTGGCGGACAGGGAAATCCTGGGGTCTGTGGGTCTACTCAAAGGGATATGATAATGGAGGTTATGTCACTCTTCAGAAAACTATCATACTAGCCCCCTCCCTTCCTATCGGACCTAATCCCGTGCTTAATGATCGCATCCTTGAGGAAAGGTTAACTTCCCCCCCCCCACCAACATTCGTACCTTGTAGCCTAAACAATGGGTCTGCTAAACTCCAACATAATAGGGAATTAGGGAAGGAAGTTAATCCACATATCTTACGCCCTAGTGGCTTAGATCCCTCCCCCATGTTAAACACATTAGATGCCGTTTTCTCCTTTTTGAATCAGACTAGTCCTAACTTAACCTCCTCTTGCTGGATGTGTCTTAACCCGGCACCACCGTTCTTCGTGGGGCTAGGGATCACTGCTGTCTGGGGCAACGATGAGAGTTCCATTAGAAAATGGAGTCTGTCAGACACCTATGTCGGCCCTGACCCACGTTGCAGGGGAAATCAACACCAGCCCATCCTGACTCTGCAGGACGTGGAAGGGAATGCTACTTGTCTAGCCTCCCCCAATTTTCAGTGGACCCAATCACCTTACAAAAGACTGTGCCAAACTAAGTTACAAATTTCACCAGCTGATCATTCTGCCCATTGGCTCTTCGCCCCCTGGGCCACTTGGTTTGCCTGTACTGCAGGACTAACTCCTTGCATTTCTGAGCTCCAGTTCCACCAGGATACTGAACTTTGCCTCCTGGTACATGTCTTGCCTCAGGTGTTCCTCTACTCAGAGGAAGGGGCCAAGGAGCATTTTGGCTTGGTTCGTTCCAAGCGTGCAGAACTCATACTGGTTCCCTTGCTAGTGGGCATAGGAGTTGCAGGATCAGCTGCCGTAGAGACAGCTGCTTTGATTAAAGGGAACACGGATTTCAACCTCCGGAGCTCCCAGGTAGATACAGATATTCGAACCTTAGAAAGTCTTATTTCCCACCTGGAAAAGTCAGTAGACTCGCTAGCAGAGGTGGTGTTACAGAACCGCCGTGGCTTAGATTTGCTGTTTATGAAGCAAGGCGGACTATGCATGGCACTTGGAGAGTCTTGTTGCTTCTATGCAAATCAGTGGGGTGTCATCAGGGAATCGCTCACCTCTTTATGTAAGCGATTGGATGACCGAGAAGCCAGCCGTAAGGCTTCAATGTCTTGGTTTCAATCGCTTTATAACTGGTCCCCCTGGCTGACTACTCTCCTTTCAGGGATTGTAGGCCCAGTCCTCCTATTTCTCCTCCTCCTCCTTATAGCTCCCTGCATAATTAAATGTCTAACCTCTTATGTCCAGGATCGAATACAGTCCCTCAAACTTTTTACTCTTAAGATGACCTATTTCCCATTGGTCTCAGATGAGTCCCAATCATGAACAAGAAAAGGGGGGAGTGAAATGGACAGATCCAACCCTTCCCCTCTTTAGGTCAAGGAGCCTAGGAATTCCTTAATGGTATTTGCTCAGTAAGGGTCCCAGGAATGTTTACCTCACAAGGAGCCTAGGAATTGCCTGATAGTATTTACTCAATCAGGGTCCAAGGATTGTTTACCTCACACAATGAGGGAAATGGGTTTAATCCACAGTATGTTTGCCCAAACTTAATAAGAGAAGTATTCTATTCCACAAAGATAGTTTGCTCTGATCCAGGTGTATTGACCCAGATGTTATATCAGTATTTTACAATGTATACCTCAAATCCTGTTACTTCTTCATTATATTAGTAAGAAATCAATGTTTAACTGCAAAATTATGGGGGGGGGAAGGGGTCAGTGCTCTTAAAAAACTTGTGGCCTACCATGCTCAGGACTGAATCCTTCTAGCTCATCTGGGGGTTCAGTCGCCAGGCCCGGCAAATAAACGCTCTCTAAAATTTCAATTACTCATGACTGTCCAGTGATTTTTCACAGTGGATATCTCAGTACAGAACAGGGATCCATTCTCAGGTGGCATCTTGAATCGTTGTTGGTTCTTATCATTTGAAAAGTTGATAATGTTCTTTTGAGAGACATGAGGAAGAAGGTCTATCCAGGCATGGGAGTCAACCTGAGCAAAGGCACAGAGAAAAGAGATAGAATAATGGAGAACAAAAAAATAGGTTGATTTGGCAGGAATATCAAGTATGTGAGGAGGAGTAATAAATAATAATTCTGGAAAGTTGGAATTGAGCCAGATTGTGAAGGGGTTTAAATTACAAGGTGATGAGTTTGTATTTTATCTAAGAGGCAAAGGTAAGCCAACGAAAATTCTCTAACAGGAAATTGTAATGGTCAAACCTGTACTTTTAAAATATCAGTTTGGCAAACCAGTAGCTAAGAAACTGGAGCAGGAAGAGGCTGCAAGCAGAGACACCTATTAGAAGGCTACTGCAATAATCTAAGCAAGAGGTGATATGATCTTGACCTAAAGTCTTGGCTATATAAATGGATGAGCCCAACGCAAAAGTTGTAGGGACAGAATGGATAAGATGTGACAATTAACTGGATATTGGTGGTGAGGGGCACAGCCATATGATGAAGTTATATGATCCAATTAACTTGTTCTTTATTAGACTTGGTAAACTGAAAAACATTCTCAGCTCCTAGAAAATACGTTGTTGACCATTCCCCAACCCCACCCCCCGTTATTTCTCTTCTTTCCAGGACACTTGCTGTGAGCTAATGTGCTATTAATATGGAAAGAGAGAAAACCCTTTTAATAACAGCAACTAGTTTCTTTTTGGATTATATCCTGCAAAAGGCTGATTTACTGTGTGTTTCTTCCATCTGGCAGGAAGCTAATCTAAATATGAATCAATCTATGCAAAAAATAGCTCCAGAAAATTTTAGACATTCATAACTTCTCAAAGGTCTCCCCCCCCCAACAATAGCATTTTTGTCATTTTTTGCAGTCGGGTAAAGTTTTTCAATTGAAATAAATTCAGGCTATTTAAGGAAATGTGCAGCCTGGTATGTAATGCCTTTTTTCCTGCTACTGATCCGAAGTAACTCATACTCTCCCCATTAGTACATACATTAGTAATGTTGTTATCCCAAACAGTTTTAGTCACTAAAAAACTAATGCTAATGTCATATTCATAAGTTGATAAAAATGACAAAAGATCTGATACTTTTTTTGTTAAAGCATTTCTTATATTAAGTCAATTTTCTCCTCAAACCAACTACCATTCTCAATGTAAACATGCCTAATGAAAAAAAAATCATTTCTCTAGTTCAATTCTTCTCTATATATACATATATGTATGTGTATATATATACACATATATACACACATATATATGTATGTGTATATATGCACAATGGTAAAAATAAATTTAAGAAAAGAGAGCCATTCACTTTACACAAGACAGTAGAAAGAATGCTGTCTTTGGAGTCAAACAACCTGGATTACACACCAATTTCTGTTTTTTTCTTCTCTGGGTAACTTTAGGCAAATCATTTAACATCTCTGAGCCTCAGATTTCAAATACAAAATGAAGAGGTCAGACTAGGCCACTTGTTGAGTCATTTCAGTCATATTCAACTCTTCATGACTCTACTTTGGGCTTTTTTAGTAGAGATACAGGAGTGCTTTGCCATCTCTTTCTCCAGCTCATTTTACAGATGTAGAAACTGAGGCAAAGTGAAATGACTTGCCCAGGGAGACACAGCTAGGAAGTTAGGAAGTGTATGAGGCAAGATTTGAATCCCTGAAGGATGATTCCATGTCCACTGCTCCAACCACTGTGCCACCTAGGAAAACAGTGGTTTACTAGGGCATTATTAACTCTAAAGTCTTTGTCACAGAAAAAATGACCCTCAAAAGCCTTGAATGCCCTCAAAATATACTCCATAGTAGCCTACTACAAATATGGATGCCCAGCAAGAAATGAAGCCATTTATGAATTACCATACTGAAGAAAATAACCAAATTCCTATCAGGTTTGGTTTTTATTTTGTGTTGCAAGGTACTCATAATTCAACATTTTGGTCTAAATGCATTTATGGTACAGTAGAAAACTGCTTTATGCATCTATAGAGATATTGCCATAGAAAACATGTTTCTTCTTGAAGTCTCTTTCATTGTGCAATTTAAATTAAGTTCTCAGATTTTCCTGGCTCAAACTAGGTATATGAGAAGCATCTATGGCTAAGAAAAAGTCCTTGAAAAACCAATGTGATATGGAAATATCAATGGAGTACTGTAGAATGTGGCCAGGCTTCAGAGTCTGGGGACCTAGGTAAAAATCCTAGTTCTACTATATACAACTTTTGTGAAATTTGGGGAAATCACTTAATCCTCCTGAGCCTCAGGTTCCTCATTTGTAAAATGTGAAGGTAGGAATAGATGCCCTCCAAAGACACTTCTAGTTCTACATAAGATTCTATTTTTTAATTGAATAAATTTTGTTTTATCTATAAGTGCTGATGTTTATATAGCATTTTAAACTTTGTAATATACTTTACACGTATTCCTTTTTGAGTTTTGTAATCCTATCAGAAAAGCATCATTCATATTATTACCTTTATTTTACATATGAAGGAATACATCAAGAGGCCTAAGGAACTGAAAGGCTTTCTTTCAGCTAGTGTTAAAGACAGTCGATCAATATATTTTTTTACTAAATGCCTACTCTTTGTCAGGCACTGTGCTAAGCATAGGGGATACAAAAGGAAGCAAAGATAGTCATTTCACTAAAGTTCACAATATAATGGGAGAGAAAGCAAGCAAATAAATATGTACTAATAAGCTATATATGGGAAAAGTAGGAAATAATTTTTAAAAAGAATTAATTAAAATTAAGAGAGTTTGTAGGATTTGACATTAAAGACAGAGGTTTGAAATTCAGGATTAGCAATAGGCTATTTATGAGGCTTTTAAAAATCACCTTATGGTCCCAGGAATCTCTTTCTACAAGAGTATGACACTACCACTGTAGAAAATGGTATTTTATATGGCACTCAAAGGAAGCCAGGAACAACAAAGATAAGGAGGGAGAGCATGGGAGATATCAAGAAAATATGTGTGGAGCTAAGAGAAAAGTGTCACAAAGGCTCAGACCTCCCAATGATGATACAAAAATTTTAAATGAAATATTAACAAATATTACAACAACTTATCATCAGGAAAATATACAATGACCAAGTGGGATTTATACAGGAATGCAGGACAGGTTCAACATCAGGAAAACTATTTCTAAAATCGACCATATTGAATAACAAAACCAACAGAAATCATATGACAATTTCAATAGATGCAGAAAAAGCTTTTGACAAAATACAGCACTCATTCTTATTAAAAACAGTAGAGAGCATAGGGATAAAGGGAACTTTTTCTAAAATAATAAGCAGTATCTACCTAAAACCAACAGCAAGCATTATTTGTAATGGAGAGAAGCTGGACACATTTCCAATAAGATCAGGGGTGAAACAAGGATACCCATTATCACCATTATTATTCAACATTGTACTAAAATTTTGGCTTTAACAATAAGAAAGGAGAAAGAAATTAAAGAAATTAGAATAGGTAATGAGGCAATAAAACTATCACTCTTTGTAGATGATATGATGATATACTTAGAGAATCCTAGAAAATCATCCAAACACCTACTGGAAACAATTCACAGCTTTAGGGAAGTTGCAGGATATAAAATAAGCCCACACCAGTCAACAGCATTTCTATATTTTACTAACAAAGGCCGTCAGCAAGAGATATATAAATTCCATTTAAAATTACTGTATGCAAAATAACATACTTGGGGATCCACCTTCCAAGACAAACCCAAGAACTATATGACCACAATTACAAAGCACTTCTCACACAAAATCAGATCTAAACAACTAGAAAAATATCAACTGCTTATGAGTAGGCCAAGCTAATACAATAAAAATGACAATTCTGCCTAAATTGGTCCACTTATTCAGCGCCATACCAATCAAACTGCCAAAACATTATTTTATAGAATTAGAAAAAATAATAAAAAATTCATCTGGAAGAACAAAAAGTCGAGAATATCAAGGGAATTCATGAAAAAATTTTACAAAGATGGTGGTTTAGCAGTACCAAACCTAAAACTATATTACAAAGCAGCAGTCATCAAAGCTATTTGGTACTGAGAAATAGAATAGTGGATCAGTGGAATACATTAGATACACATGACATAATAATCAAGGCCTATAGCAATCTAGTGTTTGATAAAACCCCAAACTCCAACTTCTGGAATAAGAACTCACTATTTGACAAAAATTGCTGGGAAAACTGGAAAATAAGATGTCAGAAACTCAGCATAGACCTACACCTCACACCCCATACCAAAATAAGATCGAAAAGGGTATATAATTTGGCCATAAAGGATGATACCATAAACAAATTAGGAGAACAAGGGATAATTTACTGATCAGATCTTTGGAGAAGGGAGGAATTTATGACCAAAGAAGAACTTGGGAACATTATGAAAGGAAATATGGACAACTTTGATTACATTAAATTAAAAAGGTTTTGCACAAACAAAACCAACAGAAACAAGATTAAAAGGGAAGTACAAAGCTGGAGGAAAATATTTACAGTCAGTATTTCTGATAAAGGCCTCATTTCTAAAATATGTAAAGAACTGGGTCAAATTTATAAGAATGCAACGACCAGTAGGATGATTTCAGAGAGGCCTGGAGAGACTTGCATGAACTGATACTGAGCAAAATGAGCAGAACCAGGATATCATTATACACAGCAACAACAATACTATATGATGATCAGTTCTGATGGACGTGGCTCTCTTCAACAATTAAAAGTTTCAAACCAGTTCCAACTGTTCAGTGAAGAAAACCATATACACCCAGAGAGAGGGATGTGAAATGTGGACCACAACATAACATTTTCATGCTCTCTATTGATGTTTGCTTGCATTGTGTTTCCTTTCTCTGATTTTTTTTTCTTGTAGATACAATTTTTTCTTGCACAACAATGATAAGTGTGGAAATATGTATACATATATTCGATTTGTCAAGTATTTTAACATAATTAACATGTAGTGGACTTCCTGCCATCTAGGGGAGGGGTGGGGACTAGGGGGGAAAAATTTGTAACAGAAAGCTTTGTAAGGGTCAATGCTGAAGAAATACCCATACATATGTTTTGCAAATAAAAGGTTTTAATAAAATAGAAAGCATATCAAATAAAAAAATTTATAAGAATGCAAGTCATTCCCCAATTGATAAATGATCAAAGGATATGAACAGACAATATTCAGATGACAAAATTAAAGCCATCTATAGTTATATGAAAAAATGCTCTAAATCACTATTGATCAGAGAAATGCAAATTAAAACAACTCTGAGGTAGCACCTCACAACTCTCAGACTTGCTAAAATGACAGGAAAAGATGATAAATTTTGGAGGGGATGTGGGAAAATTGTTGGTGGAGTTGTGAAATGACTCAATCATTCTGGAGAGCAATCTGGAACTATGCTCAAAGGGCTATCAAATTGTGCATATCCTTTGACCTAGCAATGACATTATTGGGCTATATCACAAGGAAATCATAAAAAAAGGAAAACAAACCACACATGCAAAAATGTTTGTAGCAGCTATTTTTGTGCTGCCAAAGAACTGGAAAATGAATGGATGCCCATCACTTGGGGAATGGCTGAAAAAGTGGTGGTATATGTAGGTAATGGAATATTAGTGTTATATAAAAATGATGAACAAGCTGATTTTAGAAGAGCCTAGAAACTAATGCTGAGTGAAACAAGCAGAACTAGAAACACAATGTATACAATAACAGCAAGAATGTATGATGACCAACTATGAAAGACTTGGTACTTCTCAATAATTCAGTGATCCATGGCAATCCCAATAGACTTTGAACAGAAAATATTATATGCATCCCAAAGAAGAACTAAGGAAACTTAATATAAATCAACATATGCTATGTTCACTTCTTTTCTCTTTTTTATCTCTCCCATGGTTTTCCCCTATTGCCCTGATTTTTTCTCTCCCAACATGATTCATAAAGCAATGTATATTAAAAATAAACTTACTATAATAAAAATAAATAAATAAATTTAATAGAAAAAGAAAAAAATCTCCCCATGATACAATTCTTGAAAATAGTTAAACAAAACCACTTAAATAAATGGCGTGCTCGCTTCAGCAGCACATATAATAATAAATAAATGGCTGCTGATAGTGCATATCTCTTTTTACTTCTGTGGTTGACAGGAAATAAGGACATATGCTTTCACTTTAATAATTTGGCACCAACACTGCCCATTGTACTTTATCTTATTTGTACCTACTTAGTATTAGCATTTAAACTGTTGTTTTTAAATATAACCATATGCTATTTAATTTGTTCTATTTTATTTACTCTGTATCTGTTTCTCTTTCTTTCTACTTCCATTCAGTAAATGCCAGAGATCTATTAAACCTAACTGTTCTAAATGTCTATTAAGAGGTTCAACTTCTTTCCTGTTTATCTAAAAGAAAAAGAAAGAAAAAATTAGATTTCACGGGGCCAGCTTGTGGGTGTAGTGGATAGAGTGCCAGCCCTGAAGTCAGGAGGATCTGAGTTCAAATCTGGCCTCAGATACTTAACACTTCCTAGCTGTGTGACCCTGGGCAAGTCACTTAACTCCAATTGCCTCAGCAAATAATAATAATGATAATTAAGTACAATTTTTTAAAAATTAGATTTCCTGATTTTCTCGGGGCGGAGCCAAGATGGCGGAGTGAAAAGGTGACTTTCTGCCTCTCCTCCGATCTTCTCTCAAATCAACAATAAAATAAGCCTCTGAACTGATCTTCAAGTCAACGAACTCAGAAATATTTGGGCACGGTTCTCTGGAGAACTTCATATCAGGTTAGTCGGACTCGGACAGAGAGATAAATAGACGACAACTGTGCAGGCCGGAAGTGAGGGTGGGACTCAGCTCGGCTCACCGTGGAAGAAATTCCAAACTCCAAACTCCAAATTCCAAACACCTGGAGTTTATCTGAGGCACTCGGGACACTCTGCCCTGATTGGGGACAGGTGTTCTGTCAGACTTGCCTTGTTTAAGGAGTAATTCGGACTTAGTCCTAGCCCCCACCGGCCCAGCACCTTAAGTCAACTCGCCGAAGTGCCCCAGGGCAAAGCGTCTTCAGCCAAGGTTTTTTTTTTTTTCCCCTACCTTAAAGAGATATCCACTCTGTCTAAAAAAAAAATGATGAAGAAGCAAAAGAGAGCTCTCACCATAGACAGCTTTTATCAAGGCAAAGAAACGACCTCAGATACAGAGGTTTCTTTAGACAAAAATCCAGAAAAAAACAGCAAGGACCATCACTGGTCCCCGTTTCAAAAGGCCTTTCTGGAAGATTGCATAAAGAACCTCAAAAGAGAGCTGGAGGATAAATGGGAAAATAAATTGAAATCAGTGCAAGAAGGATACAGTATCTTGCAAGAAGGATATGATGCTCTGCAAAAGAGATATGAAAAAGACACCAATTTATTAAAAAATAAAATTAGTGAAGTGGAAAAAGAGTGCAGTGAACAAATTGGCCAGTTACAAAAGGAACTTAAAAAGGTAACTGAAGAAAACAACACTTTAAAAATAAGAATTGAACAAATGCAAGTGAATGACTCACTAAGACTTGAAGAATCAGTCAAACAAAAACAAAAAAA
>JAJPUD010006097.1:12226-31022 GCA_023553655.1 Myrmecobius fasciatus | reverse complement strand
TAAAATGACAGGAAAAGATAACGATGAATGTTGGAGGGGATGTGGGAGGGCTGGGACACTAATACATTGTTGGTGGAACTGTGAACGGATCCAACCATTCTGGAGAGCAATTTGGAGCTATGCTCAAAAAGTTGTCAAACTGTGCATACCCTTTGACCCAGCAGTGTTTCTACTGGGCCTATATCCCAAAGAGATCTTAGAGGAGAGAAAGGGACCCACATGTGCAAGAATGTTTGTGGCAGCCCTTTTTGTAGTGGCTAGAAACTGGAAACTGAAGGGATGCCCATCAATTGGAGAGTGGCTGAATAAATTATGGTATATGAATGTTATGGAATATTATTGTTCTGTAAGAAACGACCAGCAGGACGATTTCAGAGAGGCCTGGAGAGACTTGCATGAACTGATGCTGAGTGAAACGAGCAGAACCAGGAGATCATCATGCACAGCAACAACAGTATTACATGATGATCAATTCTGATGGACATGGCTCTCTGCAATAAAGAATTGTCTCAAACCAGTTCCAGTTATTCACTGAAGAAAACCATATACACCCAGAAAGAGGGACATGAAATATGGGCCACAACGTAACATTTTCATGATCTCTATTGACATTTGCTTGCATTGTGTTGCCTTTCTCTGATTCTTTTTTTTTTCTTGTAGATAGGATTTTTCTTGCATAACTTCTCAAGCATTTCAACATTATTAACATGTAGTGGACTTCCTGCCATCTGGGGGAGGGGAGGGGACTGGGGGTAAAATTTGTATTGGAAAGCTTTGTAAAGATCAAGGTTGGGGAACTACCCATACATATGTTATACAAATAAAAAGCTTAATAAAAAAATTAAAAAAATTAAAAAAAAAAACCTTCCCAAAACACAACTCATGTTGTGTTGCCTATGCCAATTTAAAAAAAAAATTAGATTTCCTTTGGTATAAAAGGAGATACATAAAGGTCCTTCCCATGGTACAGGCTTTCCCATGTTTCTCGGGAATTCTTCATATCCATCACTTCTTTTTTTTTCCTGAGGCAATTGAGGTTAAGTGAGTTGCCCAGGGTGACACAGCTAGGAAGTGTTAAGTGTCTAAGACCAGATTTGAACTCAGGTCTTCCTGACTTTCAGGGCTGGTACATATCTATCACTTCTTACACTACAATGCTAGTCCATTATGTCCTTATACCACAATTTGTTCAGGCATTTGCATATAGTTTTTTTTATTAAAGATTTTTATTTGCAAAACATATGTATGGGTAATTCTTCAACATTAACCCTTACAAAGCTTTCTGTTACAAATTTTCCCCCCTACTCCCCACCCCTCCCCTAGATGGCAGGATATCCTCTACATGTTAATTATGTTAAAATACTTGATAAATCAAATATATGTATACATATTTCCAACTTATCATTGTTGTGCAAGGAAAATCGTATCTACAAGAAAAAAATTTGAGAAAGGCAACACAATGCAAGCAAACATCAATAGAGAGCATGAAAATGTTATGTTGTGGTCCACATTTCACATCCCTCTCTCCGAGTGTATGTGACTTTCTTCAGTGAACAATTAGAACTGGTTTGAAACATTTCATTGTTGAAGAGAGCCATGTCCATCAGAATTGATCATCATATAGTCTTGTTGTTGCCGCATATAATGATCTCCTGGTTCTGCTCGTTTCACTCAGCATCAGTTCATGCAAGTCTCTCCAGGCCTCTCTGAAATCATCCTGCTGGTTGTTTCTTACACAACAATAATATTCCAAGACATTCATATACCATAATTTATTCAGCCATTCTCCAATTGATAGGCATCCATTCAGTTTCCAGTTTCTAGCCACTACAAAAAGGGCTGCTACAAACATTTTTGCACATGTGGGGCCCTTTCCTTCCTTTAAGATCTCTTTGGGATATAAGCCCAATAGAAACGCTGCTGGGTCAAAGGGTATGCACAGTTTGATCGCTTTTTGAGCATAATTCCACATTGCTTTCCAGAATGGTTGGATCTGTTCACGGTTCCACCAACAATGTATCAGTGTCCCAGTTTTCTCACATCCCCTCCAACATTCATCATTATCTTTTCCTGTCATTTTAGCCAATCTGACAGGTGTGTAGTGGTACCTCAGGGTTGTCTTAATTTGCATTTCTCTGATCAATAGTGATTTGGAGCACCTTTTCATATTGCATATACTTTTTGCTATTATCGTTTTCATGATTTTAAATTTCAGAACAAAGTAATTAATTTAAAATAGGTCTCCAGAATCAAAGATGAATATATCTAAAAGGATGATCTATGAAAGCAAAAATCTAAATGGTATATTATTTTTTTAAATTCCCATTAAGATGATGATAATGGATGTATCACCATTTTTCCTGTATTACTTTAAGAATATCTAAGTATTTTACTTCTGTTATTCACTATTGAAACACAATATCCTCAGAACACTATATGTTAATCAGATACTACAATATTTTTCAAAGAGTCCTCACATGTACAAAACCAAATAACATCCACTTTGGTAATATTATTATTTTTTACATTGTTGCCAGTTGTCATTTGGTCCAGTCATGCTGAAAAGCAATTTTAAAACATGTCTTCCAAAGTCAATAAACTATGCATATATTTTTCCATAACCAAACTTATTTGCTATACTCCCAAAGAAATCAAAGAAAGAGAAAAAGGCCTCATACAACAAACATGTTAACAGCTGCTCTTTTTGTAATGACAAGGAATTGGAAACAAAGGAGGCATCCATAAATTAGAGAATTGTTGAAATATTATGGCATATGAATATTCTGTGCTGTGAAATATGATGAAAGGGACAATTTCAGAGAAATCTGTAAAGATAGGTAGGAACTGATGGAGTAAGAGTAAGAAATGGGAGACCAATTTATACAATAACAACAACATTATAAAATCAAACAATTTAAAACTTAAGAACTCTGATCTATGGAATGATTAGTCATGATCATAGAAAGTTGATGAAAATACAGAATGCATCATGCATTTTTGAATATGCCCAATGTAGAGATTTATTTTGTTCAACTATGCTTATTTATATCAGTATATTTTTTTTTCTTTTTTCAACGGTGAGACATTAAAGAGAGAGAGAGAATTCTTGTTAACCAAAAAAAAATTATTGTTACTGTCTAGTCATTTTTCAGTTATGTATGACTCTTCCTGACCCCACTGGGGCCTTTCTTAGCAAAAATATTGGTATGGTCTACCAGGTTCTTCTCTAGCTCCTTTTACAGATGAGGAACTGAGGCAAACAGGGTTAAGTGACTTGCCCAGGATCACATAGCTATGAAATACCTGCAGCCGGATTTTCCCTCATAAACACGAGTCTTCCTGACTCCAGGCCAAGTGCTCTATCCACTGTACCACCTAAAAAGTAAACTAGAATAGGATAAAAAGGGGAAGATAAGTCATCTAAATGACCCAGATGTTTTGTTAATTCCTTCCTTATCATTTAAATGTTTCCAAATAGTGGAACACACACATTCATCTACCTGCCAACTCCTAGATATTTTATGCAAACTTGAAGTTATGTCAAAATTAAAGTGTGCCAAATGTTATGATTTTTTGCTCCAAGATATAATATAGCAAGATGTTCTTCATAAAATAAGCATGGTGGTTAAAGAATCTATAGCATTCAGGGGAATAAATAATGAACATGATGAGAAGTGTAACTAAAGCCTTCAGGAAGATATGTTGAACATTAAGTCCCCATTCTGCCACAGATCTGGCAGTTTAGCAATGTATGTTGAATCTAACTACACAGAAGCTAGGTTGACAGATGACCTGTCAGGATATTCAAACTCTTTTGTACATGTAGACACAGCCACAACGAATAAAAAATTGGAAATAAGAATCACAATTCATCTTCACATGAATGCTACACTTTGGACACATAAGAAGTTCCTCAAAATATAAGCAAGTGATGTAGAAATATCCCTGGCACGTGAATCCCTACTGTATCAAGTGAATCTACTACTATGACTGGAAAAAAGGAGAATCTCCCCTTCTCACTGCAGAAGGTCTCGCTTCACTTCTAAGTCGACAGTTGGGGAGAAAGGGCTCCTAAGGTACAAGGTATTCCAATTCCTGTGAATTTTCCATAAAAAACTATGTTATAAATAGGAATTAAGTTTCTAAGGTAATCCATAGATACCTCCTTAGCACATCATGAACATAAAATATCCAGCTACCAGTTATGACTAATCATCTTGGTGCCCAGAATAACCAATATGAAACTTCCTTCAAATCAACAACAGAATTAATAATGTGAAAATAATATAAATGGTAACACAAACAAACTCAGTTGAGTAGAACAAAGAATTTGTAACTATATTGTTGCAGAAGAAGTGAATATCAGTTGTTCACCCTCTAAATTTGAGTGACCTGGTAGCAAAATCCCAGGTGCCTTTCTAGTTATGCATCTGGCACCTGCATCAGCATTCATTTCTACTCCCCCATTTTCTCTGTATAAAATTATTTCAGCAAACTCCAAAAGCAGGGATTGTTTCATAACTATTTGTCGAATTAGATTAAATGTGAGGAGTTAAAGAGGTTAGGTTGCCATATTAGCAACCTAACAACCATTTAGGCTTTTTTTAAAAAGAGAAACAAGTTCTGAGTTCTAAATATATGATTTACATGTGAACTTTTATAGCACAAACCATTTGTCAAGTGGAAGTGCTGGCTACATTTATAAACAAAGGCTTCATTTAAAAATTTTGAAAATTGTTTTAAGACAGTACTTGTTAGATACAAACTAAATGCATATATAATTTGATTAACTGCAAAAATGAATTTTAGTAAAAAAAAGTTGTTTCTAAAATTCTGAATTAGTGTTATATTCATTCAAAATAACTCTATAACTCCTCAGGTTGCTTTCCTCCCTCCTATTCATCCTCTCCTATTTCCATGGAGACAGCAAGCAGGAGCAAAATAAGACTTGTTCCTCTCCCAGACTTTGAGCAGTCAGTTTTCCCTATTCCATTGGGAGATCATTTGATTAATTTCTGACAATTTCTAAAATAAAGACAGATAAAAGTGTCTCACTTTTGATTAAATTCTTGGCTAAAACAAAGTGAGCATTGAACATATTAATCAATTTTTCAATACCATGTTTTCAAGCATGTCATTAATAAAATCTTTTCTTACATCAAAACACTGACATGAATATTTCCATAAGGCAAATGAGTACACAGCTCATATCTGGTCCATGATTGCCCCCTTATACCTACACCCACCTGGGGAAGGGAATGAGGGCATGAGTATTCAGGGTGAAAGTATATGTGAGTTATAAGTAAATCAAATAGAGAATTATAGTAGTTTTAAACCACACATACTTTACTGGATTGGAGGAAAAGGGATAGAAGTTGGAGTGAGTTGAATAGTCAAGTTTGACTCAGTTCAACTCTTTCTTACCAGTATTGTAGAAAATAAGGCCATGAATACAAACAGGTCACTTGGGGCTGGAGTGGAGAGGAGTGGTATAAAATGGAGATGATACTACTTATGGGATTACCTCCCAGAGAAGCCATTAAAATGACCAATAACAAAAAAAAATTTTAAATGACCAATAACACTTCCTCATTTGCTCCTCTTGGCAATATCAAGGAAAACCACTGCCAAGAAAACTGCAAATGGGGAGATGATTAAAATAACTTAACAACAACAACATGTTCCCCTTGTGGTTAGTACTGTTCTTCACATCTACTTACAGTGTACCTGGTGCATCAAACCAATAGTGTCTCAAATTGAATGAGTGCTTTATCACTATTCATTAGGTGGGACTGGAATACATCATAGGGTGATTGTAACCATGAGGTAGTTATTGTCTGCTCTTATTATTCTTAGTTAAAAACTGAGTTTCTTAGTCTATAAAATTAGGATAAGAATGCCTAGTACAAAAAAAAGGATCTTGGAAGAAAGGATAAAACAACCAACACATGAGTTATGATTTGTTGTGTAATGGTTAGCGGGAAGTACAGTAGACTAGATTGAAGTTTCTCTTTGTATTATCTGTATAAAAGGGGTTTATCTAGTACACAAATGAGAAAAACAAACAAGATTGTCAGAGAATGTTTAAATTGTTTAAGAAACAAAACCTTACTATATAATAAAAAAGGAAGGACATGTGAAGGACAAGACCCTTGGCTAATGGCCTTGATTCTTTAGAGAGGCAACACAGTAGACAGACCACAGGACATGGGTCCAAGAGACACTTGGATTCAAACCCAACCTCAGATGATTAATGGTTATGTGACTTTGAGCATAACCCTTAACTTCTATCTGTCTCAGTTTCCTCCTCAATAAAATAATGATCATAATATTAGCATCTATTTCACAGGGTTGTGAGGATCAAATTGAGAAATGTTTAGAATTTTGAAAACCTAAAAACACCATAGAAATGTTTTACTGTTATTATTATTACTATTTCAGAAGGTGCAGCATAATGGGTACATATAATTTATATATGTAAATAAAAAATAAGGGTAACTAGATGGCACTTCAGTGGATAGAGCTCTATGCCTGGATGCAGGAAAACTCATCTCCCTGAGTTCAAATCTAGCCTCAGACGTGTACTAGCTGTATGACGCTGGGCAAATCAGTTAATTCTTTTGGCCTCAGTTTCCTCATCTGTAATATCAACTAGAGAAGGAAAAAGAAAACGACATTAATATCTTTACCAAGAAAACCCCAAATGAGGAAATGATTAAAACAAATGAACAACTACAAGAATATAATATGTACATGTATCTATTCTATATATGTATGTAATATATACATGTGCACACCCACATAAAAAGTGCTTTGCAAACTTAAAGTCCCATACCGAATTATTATTTTTATTTTAGAAATATATATTTACAAGTACCCCATGTTTTTCATCATAAATCATTCTCACAGGATTGCTTAAGAGAAGTACTTAGAGTTTAACAGAAATATAAGCTACTGTCATAAAGTTTTGTTCTTTAATGCTCTCCCTAAATACTAGGCAGGAAATCATCCTAGCTCTAGTTACTATGTAGACTTCATATTAATTAACATCCATTTAATTCTTTGACATTATTTTCTAATTTCTCGATTCAAATTCAGTTTTTAACTGTTCTATTATTATTGTATGTGAAAAAAACAACTATTAATAGAAATTTAATATTTAAAATTTTATTCTGGATAAAATCTAAAAACTTTGTTTTTATCTCTAAGCACTAGTCTTAGGAGTAGGAAGATATTTAAATATTTACAAAATTAGCAAGGAGCCAGCATTCCAAGTCATTTCTCAAAAATCATCCCTGGAATAAATGAAAGCTCCATTATTAAGTAGTCTGGTCCTTTTGTCTTGAACTCTGGTCAACTGAGCAAAGATTTGTCCTCTGTGTTTCCATTTGTGCATTTACTAAATAGTTCTTGCATAGCCATAGAAATATGAAGAAATAAGAAAAAAGGAAATGAGTTCAGGACAAATTATATTCAATTTCAGCCAATTACATTTGGCAAATGGTTCTGGAGTTTGCAATTGTCTTCCAACATATAATAAGTAATTGCTTATAAGTGGGCCATTGTCTGACGATAAAATGAAAGATCAGGCCCTGGCATTCAGGCTAACCCTTATGGTGGTATTGTGAAATATCTCAACCCTGGGATTACACTAAAGTTTAATATTATGAAAATTGTAGTAGCTGCTGATTTATGCAGAGGAAAAGAGCGGGAAGGGAAGGGAAAGGAGGCTATTTAGGTGAATGGGTCATGGCAGCCCAAAGTGGCTTGTCTTCTTACCTAGTAAAATTACATTTGGCTGTTGTACAATGACAGTCTCTTTTTCACTGCTGACAGAGAAACCTGTGGTAATCCTGATCTCAGCAATGAGAAATTTATGCAAGGAGCCTCATTTACCACTAGAGAAGATTTCTTGGTAGATAATCCACTAAAGCTTATTGCACATAAGGAAAGTCTGCTTGATGTAGAGATTAGAATAGTTATCTTGGCCACTGCTGACTGGTATCACCAACTGGTTATATGTGTTTCATGTTATAAAATTAACCTATTATCAGTAAGTAGAATGGTAGGAACAAATAATAATAACTGACATTAATAGAATGCTTTAAGATTTACAAGACTTTGTATAAACACAATCTTACTTGATCTTAATAACAAACATTAAGATTTGGTTCTATTATATTTCCCACTTTATAGATGAGGAAGAAGAAATTCAGAGATACCAACTAATTTGCTCAGAGCAAACCAGCTAAGGTAAAATGTAGAAGTGAAACCTAGGGTTTTCTGCCCCTTACTGCAACTATCTCTCTACTACTTCCTGCTGCTTCTGATCAAACATATGGCCAAATTTTCCACATAGAAATAGAAACAAAAGTCAAATCAATCAATCTAGTCTCTTTATGAGCAGAGATGTTAAAGCAAAAAGACAGTCAGAAACTATTCCAACTTCCAGCAAAAATGCAAAAAAAAAAAAAACCTCTCCCACAAATAAAGAAAACAACCTTATCATTTAAAAGAAAGTTATGTGACAAAATGACAGTCATGTTTACAAATATTCTCTTAGGAATAGGCGAGGGAGGGGGCAGAGCCAAAATGGCAGGGAATAGACAAGTCTTTGCTTGACCTCTTCCTGGCTTGCCTCAGATAAACACCAAATCAAGTATCTGAACTGGTTTTGAAGTGACAAAACTCAAAAGTATTAGGAGTATAACAAATTTCCAGCAGAAGATATTTTGGAAAAACTTCAGGAAGTGTCTATATCAATTGGACAGGGGGGAAGGTGGCCCAGCGCAAGCTCAGCACTGTGACCAAGGGCACAGAGGCATCCATGCACCAGAGGAATCAACTGGGAGGCTCTTAGCCCAAATACAGCAATGCTGTCCTGGTTCAGAAGCTATTTGAATCAGTATACTAGCTGTGAGACCTCCAACACAACTATAAAAGCAAATAGTGAGCCTCTGAACCCCATGATAACAAGCAGGACTTGGCCATGGATACTTAGCACAGGAAGGAAGCAGGCAGCCTCAGCCTCAGGACAGTGTGAAGTTACTGTCGTCTATAGAGAAAGCTTGGGACAATCTCACCATTGCCCTAAAAGCAGACCTAAACTTTTAAAAATAAGCAAAAAAGAAAAAATAACTCTGACCACAGATAACTATTATGGATACAGGGAAGATCAGATTTCAAACCCTGATGACACTAAAGATAAAATGTCTCCAGATGAAGTCTCAAAGGGCGATATAAGTTGGTCTGCAACTCAAAAAGCTCTCTTGGAAGAATTCAAAAAGGATCATACAAGAGAATTAGAAGGAAAACGGGGAAAAGAAATGAGAACTTTTCAGGAGAGCTTGGAAAAGGAAATGCAAAAATTATTGGAAGAAAACCCCTTAAAAATAGATTTGGTAAAATGGAAAAAGAATACAACTGCTTAAAGAACAGAATTGGCAAAATGGAAAAAAAATCCAATGAACAAAACAACGCATTTAAAAGTTCAATCGGCCAAAGGCAAAAGGAGGTTAAAAAAGCTAACTAAAGAAAATAATTTACTAAAAATTAGAATTGAAAAAATGGAAGTGAATGACTCAATGAGTCATTAAGAATCAGTCAAATAAAACAAACAAAAAAGAAAAATAAAAGAGAATGCAAAATAGCTCATTGGAAAAAAAAAAAACAAATGACCTGGAAAATAGATCCAGGAGAGATAATCTAAGAATTATTTCAATACCTGAAAACCACAATGAGAAAAACAGCCTACAAAAGAAATCATCAAAGGAAACTGCTCTTATCTCCTAGAACCAGAAGGTAAAATAGCCATTGAAAAAATCCACAAATCATCTCCTGAAAGAGACCTGAAAATGGCAATTCCAAGGCACATTGTAGCTAAATTTTAGAATTATTAGATCAAGGAGAAAATACTGCAAGCAGCCAGAGAGAAAAAAACTCAAATATTGGGGAGTCACAATCAGAATTACTCAGTACCTAGCAGCTTTTATATTAAGGGATCAAAGCGTCTGCAATATGGTATTCCAGAGGGCAAAGGACCTTGGGTTGCAGCCAAGAATCAACTATCCAGAAAAACTAAGCATTATCTTTCAGGGAAAAAGATGAACATTCAATGAAATAGGTGAATTTCATTTTTAATGAAAAGACCAGGGCTGAACAAAAACTTTGATCTTCAAAGAGAGAACTCAAGAGAAGCATAAAAATGTAAAAAGGGAAGAAAAACCTATGATATTTTAAAGGTTAAAATGTTTATACCCCATATGGGAAGATAAGTTTAATTATGAGAACTGAATCTTTGTCAGGGATATAGTTTAAGTGTGTAGGTATAATGAAACTTTACTGTAGTGATATAAAAATGAAACCAGGTTTGAAAAAGGGATTATACAGGAAAAGTAGGAAAGGGGAGGTAAAATGGTGTAAATTACATTTCATGAAGAGGTAAAAAAAAAAAGACTTATTGCAATTTTGAAAAAAAAAAAAGGGAGGGAGATGCGCATTGTGTAAACCTTAATCTAATCGTATTTGGCTCAAATAAAGAATATGACACATATTTAATTTGACAGAGAAACTTGTTTCACCCTACAGGGAAGTAGGAGGGGAAAGAGGAAATAAAAGGGGGAGGGCTGTAAAAGAAGAAGGGTGATAGATAGAGGTGGTGGTCAGATGCAAAACACTGGGGAGAAGGAAAAGGGGGGAAGGAAAGAGAAAAGTATAACATGGGGAAAATAAAATGGTGAGAAATAGAGAGTTAGTAATTTTAACTGTAAATTTGAATGGGATGAATTCTCCCACAAAATGGAAGCGGATAGCAGACAGGATTAAAACCCACAATCCTACAATATGTTGTTTACAAGAAACACATTTAAAGCAGAGTTATACATATAGAGTAAAGATAAAAGGCAGGAGAAGAATCTATTATGCTTCAGATGAAGTACAAAAAAAAGGAGAAGTAGCCATCCTGATTTCAGATCAAGCAAAAGCAAAAATAGGACTAATTAAAAGAGATAAGGAAAGAAACTACATATCGCTAAATACAGGGTATCAGATAATGAAGTAATATCAATACTAAACATATATGCACCAAGCCGTTTAGTATCCAAATTCTTAGAGAAATTAAGAGAGCTGCAAGAAGAAATAGACAGCAAAACTATACTAGTGGGGGATTTTAACCTTGCTCTCTCAAAACTAGATAAATCAAACTACAGAATAAATAATAAAGAAATTAAGGAGATAAATAGAATTTTCAAAAAGTTAGATATGTTAGACCTTTGGAGAAAAGTGAATGAAGACAAAAAGAAATATATTTTTTCTCAGTAGTATATCAAACATATACAAAAATTTACCATGTATTAGGGTCTAAAAACCTGACAATCAAATGCAGAAAAGCAAAAGTATTAAATGCATCATTTTCAGATAATAATGTAATAAAGATTGTGTGTAATAAAGGCCATGGAAAAAGACCAAAAAATTAAGTGGAAAGTAAATAATCTAATCCTAAACAAAGAGTAAGTGAAACAACAAATCATAGACACAAGTGATAATTTCATCCAAGATAATGATGATAATGAGACAACATACCAAAATTTATGGGACAAGGCCAAAGCATTTCTTAGGGAAAATTTTACATCTGTAGGTGCTTAATTATATAAAATAGAAAAAGGAAAAGATCAATGAAATCGGCATGTAACTAAAAAAGGTAGGAAAAGAACAAATTAAAAACTTCCAATCGAGTACCAAATTAGAATTTCTAAAAGTAAAAGGGGAGAACTGAAAGAAAACTATTGAACTAATAAACAAAACTAAGAATTGGTTTTATAAAAAAAAAAACAACAAAAAAATCTTTAGTTAATTTGATTAGAAAAAGGAAAGAAGAAAATCAAATTGCTACTATCAAAAATGAAAAGGGTGAACTTTCCTCCAATGAAGAGGAAATTAGATCAATAATTAGTAGCTATTTTGCCCAACTATATGCTAATAACTTTGAAAAACTAAATGAAATGGGGGAATACTTACAAAAATATAGATTATCCAGTTTAACAGAGGAGGAAATAAATTACTTAGTCCCATTTTAGAAAAAGAAATTGAAAAAGTTATGAATCAACTCCCTAAGAAAAAATCTTCAGCACAAGATGGATTTACAAGTGAATTCTACCAAACATTTAAAGAACATTTAATTCCAATATTATGCAAACTATTTGGAAAAATAGGGAAAGAAGGAGCACTACCCAAATTCCTTTTATGACACAGATATGGTGCTGATACCTAAGCCAGGTAGAGTCAAAATGGAAAAAGAAAATTATGAACCAATTTCCCTAATGAATATTGACACAAAAATCTTAAATATAATATTAGCAAAGAGTTACAGCAAGTTTTCACCAGGATAATACACCATGACAAAGTAGAATTTATGTCAGGAATGCATGGCTGGTTCAGTATTAGGAAAATTATTAGCATAATTGACTATATCAATAACCAAACTAATGATAGGGTATAATGATCCTCTCAATAGATGCAGAAAAATCATCTGATAAAAAATTGACACCATTCCTATTAAAAATATTAAAGAGTTTAGGAACAAATGTTTTAATTTTCCTTAAAATGATTAAATGACCAGAAACATCTATTTAAAAACATCAGCAAGCATCATATGTAATGGGGATAAACTAGAATCATTCCCAATAAGATCAGGAGTGAAACAAGGCTGCCCACTGTCACCATTACTATTTAATATTGTATTAGAAATGTTAGCTTTAGCAATAAGAGATCAAAAAGAAATTAAAGGAATTAGAGTAGGTAATAAGAAAAAATTTTCACTCTTTGCAGATGATATAGTGGTATATTTAGAAAATCCTAGAGAATCAACTAAAAACTACTAGAAACAATTCACAACTTTAGCAAAGTTGTAGGATACAAAATGAATCCACATAAATCACCAGCATTTCTATATGTTACCAAAAAAGTCCTGCAGCAAGAGATACAAAGAAAAATTCCATTTAAGATAACTGTGAATAACATGATATATTTGGGAGTCTACCTCCCAACACAAGGTCAGAAACTATATGAACACAATTACAAAACATTTTCCACATAAATAAAATCAGATCTAAACAACTGGAAAAATATCAAGTGCTCATGAGTAGGCTGAGCTAATACAATAAAAATGACAATTCTACCTAAATTAATCTACTTATTCTGTGCGATACCAATCAAGCTGCCAAGAAACTACTTTACAGAGCTAGAAAAAATACTAACAAAGTTCATTTAGAAGAAAAGGTCAAGAATTTCAAGGGAATTAATGAAGAAAATGTGGCCTATATGTAACTAGACTAAAATCTATATCAAAAAGCAATGGTCATAAAAACCACAAACCTACCTCTGAGGTACAATCTCATACCTCTCAGATAGGCTAAGATGACAGGAAAAGATAATGATCAGTGTTGGAGGGAATATGGGAAAACTAGGACACTAATACATTGTTGGTGGAATTGTGAAGTGATCCAACAATTCTGCATGGCAATATGGAACTTTGTCCAAAAGACTATCAAACTGTGCATACCCTTTGATCCAGCAGTGTCTCTACTGGGCCTGTATCCCAAAAAGATCATAAAAAGGGTAAAGGATCCACCTTTCCAAAAATGTTTGTAGTAGCCATTTTTGTAGTGGCAAGAAAATGGAAACTGAGAGGATGCCCGTCATGTGGAGAACTGCTGAATTAAGTCATGGTATATGAATGTTATGGGATATTATTGTTCTATAAGAAAAGATATGCAGAATCACTTCAGAAAGGTTGGTTAGAGGATAGTAAGTGAAGTGAGTAGAAGCAAGGGAACACTGTACACATAGCAACAATATTACATGGTGATCACTTCTGATAGACATGGCTTTTTTCCACAAGGAGGTGATTCAAGGCAGTTCCAATAGACTTGCGATGGAGAGAGATCCCTGCATCCAACAGGAGGACTGTGGGGACTGAATGTGGATCACAACATAATATTTTCACCTTTTTGTTGTTTGCTTGCTTTTGTTTTCTTTCTCATTTTTTTTCTTTTTGATCTGATTTTTCTTGTACAGCATGATATTTGTAAAAATATGTACAGAAGAATTGTACATGTTTAATATATATTGGATTACTTGCTAAGGGAGGAGTTTGGGGGGAAGGGAGGGAGAAAAAAATTGGAGCACAAAGTTTTGCAAGGGTGAATGTTGAAAACTATGCATATATTTTGGGAAAAAATGCTAAAAGTAAAAAGAAGAAAAATAGGCAGGGGAGATGAGGAACAGCAAATGACCTCGTAAAAATGTAATTTGCCCATTTTCCATTGCTTTTATATCTTTAAAAATAGTATTATTTATATATCTTTGATATTCTTTACTTTTTAAATCTTATGTTTCAAATACTCCCCCTCCCTCCATCCCAACTCATTCCTCACTCACTGAGAAGGCAAGCAATACAATATCAATTATACATGTGAAATCAGGCAAAACATTTTCATACTAGTCACATTTCAAAAAACCCAGGAAAAGTAGATGGGGAAATTTTCACTTTAATTTTTTTCCCAGTTCATCAGTTCTCACTTCACTTTGCCTCAGTTCATATGTCTTGCGATGTTTTTTTTTTTTCTGAAATCATTCCCCTCATCATTTCTTATACCACAAGAGTATTTCACCACAATTATATGTCATAATGTATTCAGTCACTCCCCTACTGATGAGTATCCACTTAATTTCAAATTCTTTGCCACCGTGAAAAAAAGCTGCTATAGCTTGTACATATAGGTCCTTTTCCTTTCCCTTTGATTTCTTCCTCCCTTAATCTTCCCTCTATTTTATCATTCCCTTCCCTTTCTCTTATCCCTTTCTCCTATTTCCCTACTGGGTTGTTGTTTGTCATTTGTTCATAAAGAGGACCATGACATCGGGGGGGGGGTGACATGAAAGATAGTGAAGTGGATTTAAGGGAGGAAGGGCTGAGCAAGGTCAGCAACCTCACTTACTTCTCCAGAGTCAAAATAAAAATCAGAAAAACTGGAGACAGACTTATTGGATAAGTTCCATTTCTGTACAAACCTTTCCTCTTTGAGCCAATTACAATGAGATTGAGGTCTAAACATTGCTCTTCACCTCACATTACCTTCTCCATTGTATAAACGCTTCCGTGTGTACCTCTTTTACAAGAAATATTTCCCCATTCTACTTCTCCCTTCCCCCTTCTCCCAATACATGCTTCTTTTTCACACCTTCAATTTACTGGTGATCATTACAATACAATCAACTCACACCCATGCTTTCTGTCAATGTAGACTCTTTTAACTATCCAAATAATGATACAGAGCTCAACAGTTACATGTATCATCTTCCCACATAGGAATAGAAATTGCTTAACTTTATTGAGTTCCTTACTATTATTCTTTCATGTTTATCTTTTTATGCTACTCTTGAGTCTTCCATTTAATGTTAAATGTTCTATTCAGCTCTAGTTTTTTCATCAGGTATCATTGTAAGTCTTCTATTTCATTAAATATCCATTTTCCCTCGAATGGATTAGAATCAATTTTGCTGAGTACATTATACTTCATTGTAATCCTAGCCCCTTTGTCTTCTGGAATATCATACTCTAAGCCCACTTGATACTTAAATATGAAAGCTGCTAAATCCTGTGTGATCCTGACTGTGGCCCTACAATATCCGAATTGTTTTTCTGGATGATTGAATTATTTTCTTTTTGACCTAGGAGCTCTGGGATATGACCTATAATGTTTCTAGGAGTTGTCATGTGGGGGATCCCTTTCACCAGTGGATTGCTTTTAATTTCTAAAATATCCAAAATATCAGGGCAGTTTTCCTTGATAATTTCTTGAAAGATAATGTCTAAGTTCTTTCATTGATCATGACTTTCAGATAGTTTGATAATTCTTAAATTATCTCTCCTTGATCTGTTTTCCAGTTCTATTTATTCCCCAATGAGATATTTTATATTTTCTTCTATTTTCCATTTCTTTGATTTTGTTTTGTGGTTCCTTGATGTCACATTGAGTTATTAGCTTCCACTTAACCAATTTTAATTTTTAAGAATTTTTTTTTAATTTAAGGAAAAAATCCAGTGAGATTTTGTACTTCTTTTCCCATTTGGCCAATTCTGCTTTTTAAGAGGTTATTATCAGTATTTTGGTGTCTTTTTTACCAAGCTGTTAATTCTCTTTTCATAATTTTCTTGCATAACTCTCATTTGTTTTTTCCAATTTTTTTCTCTAACACTCATCTCTTTCTTTAACTCTTCCAGGATTTCTTGTTTGACTTGGATCCAATTAGTATTTTTCTTTGGTAGCTGTTTTCACATTGTTATCTTCTTTTGAGTTTATGTCTTGATCTTTTATGTCACTGTAGTAGCTTTTTATAGTCAAGCTTGTATTGTTATTGTTTCTGTTTTTGTTGCCTCTTTTTACCACTCTATTTCTTGACTTTGATTTTCATATTAAAGATGGGCTTTGCTTATCTGGAGGTGGGGAGGCACAGATCCAAGCTTCAAGCCTTTTTGATGCTGCTGGTTTCAGAACTAGTATAGAAAGGTCTGCAAGTTTTAGATGCTTCCAAGGTGGTATGTTCCTAGGAGACGTATGATCATTACTCTTCCAGTCTGCATTCTTGTCTTTAATCAGGAAGATTTTCTCATTTCCTGAAGCTAGAAATGCTTAAGCTTGCCTTTACTTTGCAATTGTGACCAGCCCTTCCTTATGACTGACCATTAGTACTCCTCTATGCTCTGGACTTGAGATCCAGAACTGTGTATCAGCAATAGAATTGCCAATCAGCATCATCAATACCTACTGCCAGCAAAGGGTCACCTGTAATCTCTCTCTGACCAGTTGTCTAATCTCCTTACCATCTCTGGACTGAGAACTACTGAAGATGCTACTGCTGCTGCTATGGCTATATGCTATGTGCTACTACCACATGTGTGGGCTCTGGATTGGCCTTCAACCCAGTGTCATAGATTTCTTTTGCCAACCTAAATTTTTTTTTAATTTTCTGGTCAGAAAAATGTCTGATCCCAACCTTTCCTTGGTTCTTCCACTCCAAAATTTTATGTAAGGTATTATTTTAAAGTTGTCTGGAGGGAAATATTGGAAGAGTTCAGCTGGATGGCAGCCCCTAATCTGTCATCTTAACTCCATCCCATTGCCTCTCCTTTCTGTACCTTAATTTACTTTCCATCTCCTTGCAATTCAAATTCTGACCCCTTCATTAGTCAGTGAAGCTAGTCTAAGCTTACCAGTCATCTCTTAATTGCCAAGTCTAATGGGCTTTTTTCTCAGTCCTCACCTTTCTTGACCTCATTCTAATGCAATTATCCAAAACAATCATGATTCCTTTCCTCTACCCTCACCTACCACAGTTTTTCTTTAAATGATATAATATCTGTAAAGTATTTAAAATAGTGCCTGGTACATAACAGGTATTTAATAAATGCTTGTTTTTCTTTTCTCCCTCTAGTCTAGATGCCACCAGTACCTTCAACTAATCCTCATATAGCCTAGATTCAAGGTCCTTCGTTCTCCTGGTTGTTCTCCTATGGAAGTACTTCATCTTTTCTATGTCCTTCCCAAACTGTGATACCCAGAACCAAATGCAATATTTCAGATGTAGTCTCTCTACTTCTTGGTCATTCACTCCAATTTAAGTCATCATTTCTTTTCAGGTAAAATAATATAGTAACTGAACTGGAATATTGGCTTTCAATCTCTGGTCTTGCCAATCCATATTCCACATAGGTAGAATGACAATCTTCCTAAAGCAGAAGTCTGACCATGTTATTCCAAGGAATATGTCACATCAAGAAATCCCCCCTTTTCCCTTAAGTGACCCCTAAACTTTCAAATTTATGATTGCTCTAGAGCTAATGCTTCCCTAGAAATCTATCTCTCTTCTTTGGCTAAAAGGCTAGAATCTGCGGTTATACTAATTAAGGAACTCAAAGTTCCCCTCCTTTGCCAGAGATTTGAGGGTTCAGAAACATCTTCCATGAACTATTTGCTTAGCAGGTTGAGGTGTTATGTGCATATCTGCCTCTAGGAAAGAAAGAGAGATTTCTTTAGGAAATCTACCTATATCCTAGTTGCTGCCATCTCTTGGGTTGGAGAAATTCACTCTTAGAATCTTGCCTAAGAGGCCACCAACATGCGATTCTTACATGCCTCTAGACCAAAGCAACCCCTTCTGTGAGGAGAACTCTTAGGTGGGTCCAGACTTCCCTTCCTCAAGGACCAGGTCTATTTTTTCTGTGACCCAGAAATAGAATCTAAAGCTACTTCATCTCAGGCTAAATCTAATGCTCTTTCTATTACACCACATAGTCTTCTGAGATAATATCTCATAAAACAAAAATACTTGGATGGCCTAGACAGCAGTCATTATCTATCTGCTCACTTGTATATTATTTGAAACTATTTTTTTCTCAGATGAGGAAAGGGAAAGAGCAAGAACTTCCAGTTTGCTTGAAGAGAACAAATGAATGAAAACTTGGAAGGAAAGTTGGCAATCTATACCTAAATTGCCTTCATGCCTTGAGGGGTCCAAATGCTAATATGTCTCCTTTGCTGGCAGAAAATGTTTGAAATAAGGGGCAGCTAGGTGGCACAGTAGATAGAACATAGGCCCTGGAGACAGGAGACAGGAGGACCCCAGTTCAAATTCTGCCTCAGACACTTATTAGCTGTGTGACCTTGGGGAAAGTCACTTAACCCAATTGCTTCCTCCCCACCCAAAGAATCGGAAATAGTCATTTTGTGAGCCAAAA
>JAJPUD010006096.1:109227-139041 GCA_023553655.1 Myrmecobius fasciatus | reverse complement strand
CCAGCGGCCGATTTCCCCTGAGGCTAACCTTCTCCGGAGTTCTTTCACGGTAGATCTTTTATAGAAGTGCGTTGTAGTCCAAATGCTTGGCGAGGACCTCACTCGGAAACCAGTTTTAAAGTTTACTTTGTCTGGGTTGGGGGAATGTTGGAGGGAGTTCAGAGAGAAAGCTGTTCGCAGTTCGCCATCTTGGCTCCGCGCCCAACTGGTATCAATTCTAAAGCAACAAATAACATTGCTGAATGCACTCTGGATTGGCTGTATAACAACAAGATCCCAAAATTCCTAAAAATTTAACAATTGGCTCCAAGCTGGCTTGGGCCCTGCTACTTGCTAGATGTGTTTCTATTGGGCCTCCAAATCTCTTCAAATCTTGAAGTATCCAACTGTTTCAGGGATTGTTAAGCTTAACTTTATAAAGGCCTCAAAGGACATGGCCAAGCTTTTCCTAGCCAATTTGGAATTCCAATTCAAAGATTTCCATCCTACACACCTGGCTTTTACAGCAATTCTCTAGAAGAAATTGGCTGTTTTTTATATTTTATTTTGAAAATTCAGTGACCCTGGGCCTCAGACAAATACTATAAAAATGGAATTTTCCTCTACAAATATTATGCTCGTTAGATGTGTCTACTGATTACTCGTCATCATATTAATATTTATTTTTAATAATCGAATTATTTTCTCATTTACTAGCTGTTCAGTCAACCAAATCCCACTTTATATCTATCTGCCTGGCAAAGCGCTACTTAAAGAAATCCTTGGGCGACATAAAGCAAAGACTTCTTTTTATGCTTTTTCCTCATTCTTCTTTGTGCAAAAGTGAGTATACTGGATTTGGGATGGGCACCCTGCATTTCTATTACTAACCAAATAGGTGATCTCCAACCACCATTTTTTCTCTCTAGCCTTCAGGTTTCTCATATGTAACATAAGTGGGTGGGACCACCTGCCCACTAAACCCTCTTCCTTCTTGCTCTACATCTATTAGCCAATGAGCTGTTCTATAAAACTGGGTTTTCCATTTGTCGATTTTCTTGTAATGTTCTTTTATGTAAAAGGTTAACTTGCCAACAGTAAATCCAGTGATCTTTCGTGTTATTATAGTTTAATATTTCATCGATTTTGTTATCATATAAACATGAATCCCTTGCCTTCATATTCTAGTCTATTTTTAATTAAATGTTATATAGGTGTCCATAGATTATGATTAATATATTATTAAGTATATGAGGATATTATTATTAAGATCATAGCACATACAGACATATGAAAAAACATGTCTAAGTTAACCATATATCTTAAAAGGCTCTTTATTCCTTTCAATCATCCATCTTAGGGGTCATCTTGAGAGAAGTGGAAAATTCTTAGGAATATTTTCTCTCCAGAGGGTGAAATTATGAACAAGAATTCCCCTTGTTGACCAAGTGAAGGGCCTTTTTCATGTTTTCTTCTGCAAAGATGTGCTCATGGACAATGCAGAAATGTCAGTTTCCTTGAATAGACATTTGTCCAATGTCCTGAGGCTCCAGGGTTACTGGGAATTGGCCTGCCTGTCTGCTATGGCAGGCCAATTATCTAAAAAGAAAATTTGGAGAAAGCCCTCACTGTTTCCGATGGTCCTAAGGTAGTTAGGGTTCTCACTTGTAAAAAGCAAAATTGTCCCCCAGATACAGTGCCTGCCCCCCATCCTCACCAGTGCACTGATCCAATAAATAGCTTTCAAGAGCTCTGAGACATGCGGTCAGAAACTATCTCTGCACAATCTCAAATCCCTCACTGTCAAAATAAGAATGATAGTATTTGCCCCCATCTCACTCATGGAATTGTGGGGAGGAAAGGGCTTTGTATAACTGAAGTTTCACTATCAATGTGTTATTATTATGAATAGAAAGGATGAGTCCAGATCATTGAGGACCTTGGAAACCAGGAAAAGAAATTTGGGTTTCTAATAGTAGGAAGTTGGTGTTTATCCTTCATTTTCAACCAGGACCAGTGGCATCATGGAGTGATCTCATGACTTGGGTGTGAATTGGGTTTAAGGGAAACCGAGTTGTATAAAGTCATCGGCCCCACTCTCTCTCCTGAGTCAGTGAAGACAACTGGTAATGGCCTGGGATGCAGCAAACGGCCTGGGCGTCTTCCGTAAGTAACCAAGCTCTAAGGGTCCCAGACTCCATAGCAGCTGCTTCAGTCACCTTCATGGCCAGTGAAACAAATTGTTCTCATCCACCCATTTGACCAGGAAAAGTCTTCATATACCTGGGGTAGGTATCTCCCTAACACCCTGATAGATTAGAGGTCTGTCTATTATTCTCAAGCTGCTATAACCTGTCTGCTGAGGCAGTTGATCAGGGTGTGACCCTGAGCCTACTCCAGCTTCCTGGAGCTACAGGGGAGAGTTGGATAGATGAGGTGGACACCAAAGGTGGATGGACAAACAGCTCTGAAAAGATCTCGGCAAGCCCCCACTCCAGTGGTCTTAGTCGTCCCTAAACGTCCCATACCCCCGATAGGAAGTAGAGTGTCACTGAGAACTTTTGAGTGGAGGTACCATGAGAGTAGCTGTGTTTAAGGAAGATTAGTCTGGTTGTGCTATGGCTGATGATCTGAAGGAGGCCCCTGAGTCCAGAGAGGTCAACTAGGAGGTTATTACTGTAAACCTGTGTTCCTTAGCAGGAGACAGGGCCCAGACTTGGTGGGTAGTAATGGGAATAAAAAGAAGAGTCAGAAAGGAAAGGGAAATGAAGGGGAAATAATAAGGTTCTGAGAGGTCATGTGACACAGTGGAGAGAGCTCTGGGTCTGCAATCAGAGGGCCTGGGTTCAAATACCACTTCTGATGCTTACCATTTGAGCCCCAGCTTCCTCCTCTAAAGTCAGGGCATTGGACTAGATGGCCTGGTCTATGAGCCAACAGTCCCAGTGATAAATTGAATATGGAAGAATGTGTCAAAGCTGAGATGCCTGGGAAACTGGTTTTGCCATTAAGTAGAACAGGGAAGTTGGAAGAGGAAGCTGATTTGGGGGAAAAGATAAGGTCAATTATCAGTTACTCATAAAATTGTAATTTCAAGCTAGAAGGAACTTCAAAGGCCATCTAGCCCAACCCTCTCATTTTACAGGAGAGTAAACTGAGGCAGAAGGTGACTGACAAGACCACCAAGATAGCAAGTATTGGATTTGAACTCAAGTAAGTCCTCAAGCTCCAAAGCTAGGATGCCTTCCACAGTATTATATAGTGGATCGTGTGCTGGAGTGGGGGTTACGAAGACCTGGCTTCAAATTCTACCCCAATCCTCATTTTGCTTAGTGACCCTGGGAAAATCAGTTCACTTCTCTGGGCTTCAATAGCATCAGCTGTAAGATAGGGAGAACAGTGTCTACAATCTCCACCACCATATCTACACACAAACACACACAGACACATACATATACACACATACACATGCATATATATATATATATACACACTTGATTTAAAGACTCAAATGAGGTAACCAATTCACAAATATTTATTGAGCACATAGTAGGCTCCAGCACTGAGGAAACAGAGATAAAAACAACAATTTCTGTGTTTATCTGCATTATATCTTCAGGGTGAGTAAATAAGTACATACAAAATACATTTAAGGTTAAAAAAAGAGGTGGGGGAGAGTTGGTGGACCCAACCAGGAGCTGAGGGAGAAATGTCAGGAAAGATGTCACTTGAGCAAAATTTTGAACAAAACGAAAATTCCGAGAAGTGGGATGGGAGTGTACTCCAGGAATTTATAACAACCAGTGGAAAGGTGAGGAGAAAAGAGATGGAGCCCGATATGTGAGGAAGAGCAAGGCCAGTTTTCCTGGAATATTTGACTGGAGTTCGAGGTGATGTTATGACCACCTAGTGGAAAGCCCAGTAGGCAATGAGAAGAAAGTTTAACTATAAAGACGCAAGTGTTGTGGAAATTAACAAATGAAATTAAATAAAAAACTATGGGAAAATTACTTCCTAATGTGATATCAAATTGTTGACTTCAAATGTTTTCGACTTTAGACAATTTCATTTCTTCCAGGAAGGTCAAATTAACATTCAGTAAGCCTTTATTGGAATATGTCTGTTCTAAGCTAATGCAGTTAAGACTTTATTACATCTAGATTATAGCTTCAGATTCTTTCACCTAGGCCAAAACTAAGGGTCCAGGAGGAAGCTGCGGGAGCAGTGATAGTAGTAATGTAGAATACAATCCAAATATAAATATAATTGCTCTTTGAGAAAGGATAGGCTTTTGGAGTGAAGGGGAAGATGGGCATTATGGTAATTAGATTTTAGGAAAGAAAGCCTGGGGCCAGATGAGGGAGCAGGGTCATACTATGTGGCACAAGATGTCTCTGTCAGAGAAACTTGCTATAAAGCATTTTTCCCAGTTTACTGCTTTCCTTCTAATTTTAGATATGCTCATTTTGTTTATGCAAAACCATTTTTAATTTTGTATAAGTGAAATAATGCCTCTTATTTTCCATGGCCCTATCTTATCCATAGATCTGAAAAGTACATTTTCCCATGCTCCCCTAATTTACTGCAATCACCACCCTTTATGTCTAAATCATTTATCCAGTTTGACTTTATCTTAGTAGACAAGGTGTGTCTAGTCTGGGACTAGTTTCTGCCAAACTGTTTTCCACTTTTCCCAGCAATATTTCTCAAATGGTGAGTTCTTACCCCAAAAGTTTGCATCTTTGGGTTTATAAAATATTAGATTCCTATGGTCTTTTACCCATAGAAGTTGTTATTTGTCCTGCAGAGGCCCATGACCTCAGGAAGGCGATGCCATGACATGCAAGTGAATTGGGTTTAAGTGCAGGAGAACTGTGTGAGATCACCTACTTCATTTTCCCCTCTAGATCCATCTAGGTCCAGTGGTCAGATATAGATCAGGAAGACTGGAGATGGCCCTGGATGCAGTGGGAGACCTTGGTTTTTTTTAAGCTAAGGTCTTTAACAGGTCTCAGTTTGACTGAGGCAACACCTATTTAGTGACTGAGGCTACATAGCAATCTAGGCAAAGAATGGCTTCCTTCACCTAGTCCAAAAAAATCTAAATAAATAAATGCCTTAATTAACCTGAAGGGATAGACTCTCAGGGTTTGTGGTCCAAGCAGAAAGGCCTATTTATATTCAATCTGAATCAATCAGGGTCCAAACAATCACCTAAAGGGGCTTGACCCAGGACCTTGGTCAAGGCTTCTTCCCATTAACATACATCATTGTGGAGTCTAGGAATAAAAAGTATACAAAACACTATCTGAAAGTGTATTGTGTACTTAATCTTTTCCACCCATCTAGCTTGTATTTCTTAGCCAGTACCAGACAGTTTTCACAATTATTGCTTTGTAATATGTTTGAAAACTGCTGGGTCACCTTCCTTAACATTTTTTCCCTTGATTCCCTTGATAGCCTTGATCCTTTGTTCTTCCAGAAGACAGAAAACCTTGAGATATGAGGAACAGAGACAGAGGTCTCCTGGCCACTGTAGGTAGGAAATACTGATGATTCCCTCCCCCAACACATTCAGAGAGTGACACCCTGGAACAAAGTCCCATCTGCTCGGCCCTAGTTATAGCTCCAATTGGGGCTGTAATTTTACTGGTACTGGCAAAAACTCATCCATATTATCTCATCCTGAAAGGTTCTTGTCCTCATCCTTTTCTAAATATTTCATAGAGGATCTGCCCAGTACATCGATCCTGATTATTATGGGACTTTGTGAACGCCAGTGCAACACTGGGTAATCCAGCTGTGGGTCCATAGAAATGGGAAAGTAAGCCAACAGATCAACAACATTCGATCTGGGCATTCCTCCACTGTCAGATCTCTGGCTGCCCAAGATTTAATAGATAAGTCTTGGGAAATTGCTTGAGAGAGCAGAGATGTTAAATCCTTTTCCCATGTATGATACTAACCTAGATAGTTTTGACTATAAGTCCGGTCCTCGATGGACTATGCCATGCTACCCCGATGGCTATGATGAAGTTGTTAATAATTGTAATAATAATCATGACGGTGATAGTGGTGGTGGTGATAGTGATGGTGATATCATTTGTAGAGTGCTTTAAAGTCACACTAATATATAGCTATTGTCCCATTTGAGCCTCACAGCAATGCTGGTAGGTAAGCACTGTTACATCCCCATTTTATAGAGGTGAAAATTGAGACGGAGCAAGGTTAAGTTATTTGCCCAGAGTCATACAAGTATCTGAGGTGGGGTTCCAACTCAGTTCTTCCTGACTGAGTCCAGCACTCTTAATACCGCGTCTCATAGATAGGGTAGGTATTTTACAAATGAAGAATAGCCTGATGAAGCTTGTCATTTGCCCAAGGTTCATTAGCGGTACACAGCATCCTTTCTGTGTAAGTTTTAACCTCTCAAACACACCAGCTTACGTTCCTTTCCTGAGATCACAGTCTCGTTCGATGTATATGCTCTTCATTGGCTTGTTCCTTTTCCAAATTAAGCTGATACACCCTGAATTGACAGCTATTGCCCTGCAGTTTGGGGCATCCTTCCCAAAAGATAAGAGAAGTTCAATATCATAGCATCTGGAGTTGAAAGGGATTGTTAAAATCATAGGCTCCTTTAACTTACCAAGAAGACAGCTCCAAGAAGGGAAATTACATGGGCAAGGTTGCACACACTAATACTTGACAGAACTGAGACTTAAACCTAGGTCCTTGGATTCTCTTCAATCTAAGATGTTTCCTAAGCCGCCCCCTCTATCCTCTCCCCTCTAGAAACGAAAGTATAGAAGACTTGACAGAATGATTGTACCACCCTTACTGGGGCATCTGTGGATAAGCTGTGTGTCTAATGCATTAGCCACAGTGAGTCAGTCATCTGATCACGTATTTGTTAAGTGCCCACTGTGTGTGCTAGGCTGTGTGTGTGTGCGCGCCAGGCAGTGGGCTCTCAGAAGGGCAGAATCGTGACTATGGTTATTGCTTGAAGAGCTTACTATCTGGGGAGTACATAAAGAAGAACCTATAGAAAAGATCCAAAGTAAATACAAGATGATAGGGGAGGAGGCTAGTGTTAGCCTGCCATGGGGGTCTCGGGGAAAAGCTCCTTGTAGAAGGTGACCCTTGAGCTGAGGCCTGAAGAAAACGAAGGATTTTACCCAGCAGGAGGGAAATCACAAAGCACTGAATGCTACTGTAAGGAGGCCCTTTGGACTAGATCACAGAGTGTGGAAAAGGGAAAGATGTGTTAAAAAGTTTGGAAAGCCATGTCAGGGTCAGATTGTCCTGATCTTTAACTGCCACCACTGCTAACCACCCTAGGGAAGACCTCAACAGAGGAGGCTGTGGGGTCACTTGGGTATCACTGAGTCTTGGGGGTCCAGAGAAGATGGAAGATGGAAGAATTCTCCTGGAAAGCTGAATGTGACTGTGGCCCACAAAGAAATTGCACATTCATATGAATTCTCACAATTAACATGGTCAAGCTTTCTTCTTCCTCCATTAGCATGCATAATTGAATGGAGTCTGTGAATAATAAGCATACAGAGTTTGACCTAAAAGCTGTGGTGTGCTGGTAAATATTTCATAGCTAGCTCTCGGGGGAGGGGGGAGAATATATGGCAAGACACACTTTGAAAGTTTCATATGCATTATTAACATTTTGTCCATCACTTTCCCAAGCCTAGACAGCAAACAATCCAAAAACTCAAGTCTGGATTTGTAGCATTAGTGGATTTCTGAGATGTATATGATCACCGTGAATATTTAGCAATCACTCTCTTAAGATGGCTGAGCAAGGTTATAGTACCAGGAAGATAGTGCTGGGACAGGTTGGAATCCATCACTTAATGGATTCCCATCAGAGAACCTGGGTTTAAAATCTGCCTCTGGCCTTATTGCCTATGGGATTCAGATAAGTGCTTTGTTCTCTCAGTTTCCCTATCTATAAAATGAGAAGTTTGATGAGATAGCTTCCAAAGGTCATGCCATTTCTGGAACTATCATGGCAGACCTAAGGTTTCTGGATCTTAGTAAGTGGAGGCAAGACCGAAATGGGAAGATAAAGCAAATGATCTTTGCTGGCCTTTTTTGAGTTGTCTGAACTCAAAGAGCCGCGACAGACAACCTCAAAAGATCATTCTCTTGGTATGGGTCTTTGTCTGGGCCCCCAGAGAATAAAGGCTGGGGTCCACCAGTCACCAGGGAGGTCTAGCTTCGGTATCACAAACATATTCTTGCAGCCTGTCTCTGTGTCACATTTTGGTAATTCTTACAATTTTTCCAACCTCTCCATTGTTATTTTATTTGGTGATATGTGAACGGTGATCTTTGATGTCACTATTGTAATCGGTTGGGGGTGCCACGAACCTCATCCATATATGATTACTCAATAAATGTGTGTTCTGACTGCTCTACCAACCTCTGTCCCTGCCTCTTTTGCTTCTTCTCAGGCTTCCCTATTCCCCCTGGATACAACAACATTGAAATTAGGTACATTAAAGATCCTCAGCCTAGAGTCAGGAAGATTTGTCTTCCTAAATTAAAATCCAGCCTGAGATAATAGCTAGCTAGGTGACCCTGGATAAGTCTGCCACAGTTTCCTCATCTGTAAAATGAACTGAAGAAGGAAATGGCAAACCATTCCAGTACCATTGCCAAGAAAACCCCAAGTGGGGTCACAAAGAGTTGGATGTGACTGAACAAAATAGCCCAAAACAAATTCTAAGTGTTCAAGTGAAAGGAAGAATTGCTCCGTGCTGCAAACTTCATTTTTGTCACATTTTAAGAAATTTCCCTAGCCGCCCCAACCTACAGCAACCAGCACCCTGACCCATTGGTAGCCATCAAGGTTGAGGCTAGACCCTCCACCAGCAAAAATATAATGACTTGCTGAAAGCTCCGGTGACGGTTAGCATTTTTAGCAATATTTTAAATTAAGGTACGGACATGGATTTTTTAAGACATAATTCTCACTTAACGGACATTACATTATACATTGTATATATACATATATATATAATGTATATACAATATACATTACAGTATAGCGTAAATGTAACTATTTTATGCACTGGGAAACCAAAAACTTTGTGTCACTTGCTTTATTGGGATATGTGCTCTCCTGCGATGATCTGGAATAGAATCTGCAATGTTTTCAAGATATGTTTGTGCTATCATTCTCCGCCCCCCCCCACAAACACACACACACACACACACACACACACACAGACATATACACCAGACTTCTCTTCTCCAAAGTAAATATTCCCACTTCCTTCAAACCAGTTTGTATGTGGAACAGTTTCTAGTCCCAGCACTAACAAGGCTCCCTTTCTTTGGGACGATTTCAACCTGCTGACCTTCCATATCTGGACACAGAACTTCAATGTGGTCTGACCAGGACTACCGACTCCTTTGTTCTTGCCGCCGTACTTTGAGTCTTAGATATTTGTGCTAATTGATAGTTTTCCTTCACATCCTAGCTACCCTGATGCTGTTCACGCACATGCTTAATGTCAAGTGACTGAAAGCATTTCTTTTCTAAGATCTCTGTTCCTATTTTGCTTAAGAATTCTGTTCCAAATATTATTGTTCTGTAAGAAATGACCAGCAAGATGATTTCAGAGAGGCGTGGAGAGACTTACATGAACAGATGCTGAGTGAAATGAGCAGAACCAGGAGATCATTATACACGGCAACAACAGTACTATATGACGATCAATTCTGATGGACATGGCTCTCTTCAACAATGAAATGTTTCAAACCACCTCCAATTGTTCACTGAAGAAAGCCATATATACCCAGAGAGAGGGATGCGAGATGTGGACCACAACATAACATTCTCATACTCCTTGAATGATGTTTGCTTACATTGTGTTTCCTTTATCTGATATATCTTTTGTGTAGATAAGATTTTTCTTGCACAACAGTGATAAGTTTGGAAATATGTATACATATATTCGATTTGCTAATATTTTAACATAATTAACATGTACTGGATATCCTGCCATCTAGGGGAGAGGTGGGGAGTTGGGGGGAAAAATTTGTAACAGAAAGCTATGTAAGGGTTATTGTTGAAGAATTACCCACACATATGTTATGCAAATTAAAAAAAAAGAATTCTGTTCCAAAATAGCTTGAATTGTCAGGAAATGGATCCTTGTTTTGGCTCCTGCTTCTGCTCTCTGGGCCTGAACAGAATTCTTCTCCACATGACAGTCTTTCAAAAACTTGAAGACGGCTTCCATCGTCGCATCTTCTCTCCTCTTCACTGGGTTAACCATGCCCAAACCCTCTGCCAGATCACCAGTGGGTATGACCTGGAAGCTCTTTCCCTCTCTGTGTATTCTAGGGTTTATTTTTCTCTAATTGTCTGATCCTTCTCGGCTATCTTGTGAAGATGGCCTTTCTTGTCCTTAATCATATCAGGCAAGGGCTTCCAGCCTCATTGGTTGTATTTTTCACAATGTATCTTAGAAATAGGGAAAAACATGCTTGTTCTGATACGATCAACAAAGATTCTGTATTCTGCTCATTTGGGAGGGGAGTTTCAGTCATTTTTTTGAAGGACTTTGGGCAGAATCACCAGGAAAAAAACCTATCTCAAAGTACTTCCTCTTATCCTGTGGAGGTGTTTGGTGCATGTTTGTACAATGTGACAGGAATATATATTATAAGAATTAATTCCCCTTAAAATACATGTTTTTGCTCTGACCCTGCCAAGATAAAATTGGAACTTCTAAAAAGGTAGCCTGGTGGTAACACTGCTCAAAATTTGTAATTTGTTAGTATTTTGTGTTACTATTCATGACCCTTCTGGTCACTGTATGGGCAGACAGGTGTTTGGGTGCATAGAGTGTCTGGCCTGGAATCCTAAAGAGTCATCTTCTTGAGTTCAAATCCGGCCTCAGATATTTCCTAACTGTGTGATCCTGGACAAGTGACGTCACCCTGCTTGCCTCAGTTTCCTCATCTGTAAAATGAGCTGGAGAAGCAAATGGCAAACCACTGCTGTAACTCTGCCAAGAAAACCCCAAATGGGTTCACAAAGACTCAACACAACTGAAATATGACTGAACAACAACATGGAAAGGAAGTGATGAATCCTTATTACAGAAGGAAACTGTACCTGATGAGACTTTTTTTTTTTTGAGGAAAAAGAAGGCAGACTGGCCAATGGGGAGAGTGAAGGCCAACTTATAGACAGCTCTGTGTTTCACTGATATTCCCAAGATGCCCAGAAAAAGTGAGGAAGACCCCCCAGTATGTGAAGTGGTTAACTGAAGAGAAAATGGGCAGAAATGGGGCAGAGTTGACAAACACAGATGGGCTGCCAGCATCCTCACTGGAAGGAGTACCTCTATTTGCAATATCATAGATCCGCTGGCAAATCTGAGAGCTACAAGAAGAATTTGAATACAGGTCCTCTGATGGCAAGGCTATTCCTCGATGCCTCTCCCTGTGGGAAAAGTCCATTTTATGGATGAGGAATTGATTGTTGTTGATGCTGTTAAGGATGAGGAAACTGAGGCACAGAGAAAAGTGATCTGTCAACAACTATTAGAAAAAACAGAAATCAAACTCAGCTCTGCCCCTAGCAGTAATGCTGACACCATCCTGGCTCCTAACCTGGGCCATAACTCCCATGGACCCCCCGGAAGCCACAAGTAAAATGGCTCCAAATACCTGCCAGTGCTATCACCCCAACCATGTCCCCCCGGGGAGGGTGGAGGCATTCTTCCTGCCCCAACAGAAGAGGAGTTATGAATTTCAAATCCATATTTACCATGCTGAGAAAAGTACTGAATTACAGTCAGGAAAGTTTGGGATAAAATACCCCCTCGGCCACTCACTTGAGCCTTAACTTCCCTGGACCTCAGTTTAGTCATCTTTAACAAGAGAAGCTCAATCTTGATGACTTTTGCACTTGTCTCCTGCTCAGGAGTTTTTATTCTCCTCATGTAACACCCTGTTTTTCTATAAGGGCAAGTCAAGCAGAAAGGAGGATTAGGGCTACAATTCAACTGAGCAATTCTGGCCTTACTCCTCTGTCTGCCTTGAACCTTGATGAGTCTCTGAGCCTCAGTGGGTTGCATCCCTTCTTCCCCATCTCAGACTGGCAGTTCCCATACACCCTGGCAGAGTGGCAGCCATATTGTCCCATCACGGTCACTCGGTCGCTTGCTTTGTGCCCCTCGCCATTTCTTCTGCTCTTCTGACTGCAGGCCCCTTCCTTCAACGAGGGGACACATAAGCAGTTGTCTGGAGACCATCAGGTCACTGGCGTTCCATCTGTGCATTCCACAGGGGCCGAGGAGGACAAGTGGCCACTGTTTGCTCAGCAGTTGTAAGCTATAAATTAACCACATTGACAATTTTTCATCTTTCGTTTCAGGTTTTCTGGGGGTTTTTTTCCAGCAGGATTTAGCTTCTTGGAACTGAGCTCACAGTATTGAAGATAATAATAAGTGACTATATAACTACAAATGCAGCCTTTGCTACTTCCTTTGACTAGTTCCTAGAATGATCATTGGATTTGGAAAGGAGTATTCTAAAAAGAAAACCTGCTTGAATTACATTCGGGTTTTTATTTGGTTTTATCAATGTTTTACCTAGGCCCGGGCCATCAGGACTTTTACCAATGGTGCTGAAAAGGAGGGGGGTCTATTCTTCTCTCAAGGGGTCAGACTTGATGCTCTTCCCCAAGCCCCATAGTATGTGGCAGGACCACCACTCCAGTCCCTCCCAATAGCCTTGGCTTGTCATCCCTCTCCCAGGATCCATCTTCCCTCTCCCCCATTATGCTCCTATGCCACAGGGTGATGTTGTTAGACTCTGAGAGATGGATCGTCCCCTGTCTTGGTGGAAACACACTTGACTGGCTGTGGTTCACATTGCTCTTAATCTTTTACTTAAATGGTCCCACAAAACGGGAATTAGCATGTCTGTCTGCATATATGTGCATGTGTATACATACGTGTGTCTGTGTATGAGTGAGTTTTAAGAAAACTTGTACAAATGTTAGATCCTTTTTTATATGGAATAACGGTTCACATTTTATATTGTGCCAAACTGGGGAGGCCAGAAGCTGAAGGGGCATGGGATTAGCAGAAGCGGGGGAGCTCCCAATAGAAAGCTGTGCTGTGGCTGTTATTGTACTGTCAACCCCAGACTCTGGTGGCAGTGGTGTGCAAGGAGAGTGAGGATCCCAAGTCCTGAACTGAGCTGCAGGTAAGGGCACCGAGCATACCAGCAAGGCCCGGAGAGGGATCGGTAATTCTTGATCAGTACCAATATACATTTAGGAGGTTGTGGGATGGGGTGAGGGAGTACAGATATCAGATGAGCATTGTATAAACTGAGATCAAAATCTAGAGGATCTATCAGTCTGGAATGGGAATTGGAAGAGGTTCAGGAGTGTGGAGGATCAGCTTCTGAAAGGTCCAGCAGCAGGGATTAGGAAGCCAACCAGCGGCAGGACTCAGGGAGACGAGGTGAGAATCTAGTTGCTAAGAACTGGGCTACAGGACAGAGAGCCCAGGTGGTGAGCACTGCCTATTGATCAGAGTGGGACCCAGCAAGAATAACTCAAAACCGAACTGATGAGAGGCCCCCATATAACCTAAGTGGGTGTCTGTCTACGGGCAGAATGGTCCTAGGAGTCTGGCATGAGACTGAGGCTGAGGCTGTAGCGGAGGGAAAACTAGGCAGGCCCCAGCAGCTATACTTTCAGCAAATGCTACTAAAAACAAGAGTCCCACTGAGCTGGCAAGAACCCAAGGGCGCCTCTAGCCTAAACTATCCATGGTCGAGCCTTCCTCACATGGCATCTCTCTCAAGTAGCTATGGAGCATCTTCTTGAAGAGCTCTACCAAGAGGGCACCTGTGACAATGGGGGTCAACTCCTTCTGCTTTGGCTCAGTTCTAATTGCTAGCAAGATAAACCTTCTTCTGCACCTGCAATCCAGCCACTCCTGCAACTTCTGCCCTCTTAGGACAAGTAGAGCAAATCTCTTCCCTCTTCCACACAGCCATCCCTAAATCTTCTCTTCTCTGGATTAAAGAGCGTCAGTTTCTTCAATTGGTGCTCATGTGGGCACGATCTCCCCCTTCATTTTTTTTTCACTTTTGTTCAGATTTTTCTCTCTCAACATGATTCATAAAGAAATGTGTATTAAAAAAGTTAATATACATGTGTAACCAAAAAAAAAAAGAAAACAATATTTTAAAAAAGAAAACAAATTTCCAGGGGGATGAGAAAGAGAAAAGAAATGCTTGTTAATTAAAAGATGTTTTTAATTTAAATTTTTAATTTTTTGATTTAAATTTTAAAAATTTAATGTTAATGTTAAATTTTTTATCTTTAAAATTAAAATTTAATTTAAATTTTAAAAACATCTTTCCTAAAACACAGCACCTAGAACTAATATTGGATTCCACATGGGATCTGATTAGGGCTGAGTACTGTGAAATCATTTCCTCCATCCTGGACACAATGGCTCCCTTCAGGTAATGGCAGGGAGAGCTCTGCCAAGATTTTGCCCCCAAGCCCACAGCCCCTCCTTTTGGGGGTTTTCTTCCCTTCGGGACACTAGGGAATCCCAGGGCACAAACTCCATCTAGACTAGTGAAGACAGCTGCAATTCACATAATTTATCAGGCATTTCCCTAAGGATCTCCCCTGTGCTGGGCAACTTATTTCTAAGCCCCCTTTCCAGCTTCAGTCTTTCCTTGCTAGTTTTACCCTTATTTCAACTGCCAATACAAGCCAGAGATATTTTTAGTTTAGTACCCTGTTCACTGAGGGACAATTATTGCAAATTTGCAAAATACTAGTGAGGTAGACAACATGAGTATTACCTCATTTGACAAATGAGGATGCTGAGATGCAGAGAAGGTAGGCAGTTTGCTAATGATCACAGAGTTAATAAAATGACAGAGGTGGGATTTGAACTCAGGTCATGCCTAGCCAAGTCCTGCTCTATGCCCATGAGGTACTTGCTGCTTGTATTTGCCTGTCTCTGGTCTACAGTCTCTCTCAGCTTGGTTATGGAGTGCTAGCTTGCTTTTTCTCATAGAAATCTCTCTGAGCTAATCCCCAGTTTAATGGCCACTCTCCAGGACAGACATTGTCATCTCTATCCCTCATCAGGCTTCAGGATCCATCTTCTCTTTTCATCTTCTTTCTCCTCCATCACACATCCAAGATTCCCAGTCATTTCTCTGGTCGCCATCTTCACATGGGCCTTTTAGTCTGTTCTATTTCACTAGGAACGTATCTCCATCTCAATATATATCACCATGTCAAGTCTCTGTGACTTGTGGGTAGAGGTGCCCTCTTCCCTTTCAGCTCATTTCCTCTCTGCTTCAGTGAACGAGCTTTGTGAATTCCTGATGACCTTTGGGTCATGAGCCTCTCCAAATCTAGTCCGATCTCCTCACAGTCCTCAGAGGCTGTTGCTGGCCCATAGCCAGAGATTTTCCCAGCTCTGACTGGGAGCATGTGTCCTGCTACCATAGCTTTGGATACAGTAGGGTCACCCTATCATGATGAGGTGACAAAGAACTATGGGGGAGATCCACCATGAAAATCCAATTGGAAGGATGAGTACTCTTGCCTGAGCACACGGGCCTATCCTCCATTCCCGGAATCACAAGGACTTTTCTACTTGAAGTCCTCTAGGAAGAGGGTTCCCATTACACATCCTCCATCTAACACTATCTGTGTGACCCTGAATGAGGACCTAGACTTCAGTTTCCTAATTTTTTTTATTTTAAAAAATCCAAGAGTACCTGCCTCACTGGTAACCATGAAGCTCAAATGAGATAATATGTATAAATACATAGCTTATCCACCACCATAAAAATGTCAGCTATTATTTAGGAAGTTAATCTTTCTTAATAGTAAACACATCCATCACTTCAACTCGTCCGATCATCACCGATGTCAATTTATGTTTACTTCAAATCGAGCTTCATTTTACTGTGATCACTAAAGTTTGGGATTTCAGCAGTGAGTCTGGAGAGTTAGGTTTTTTTTTCTTTATTATAGCCTTTTATTTTTCAAAACATATGTGTGGACAGTTATTCAACATTAGCCCGTGCAAAACCTTGTGTTCCAATTCCCCTCCCTTCCCCCACCTCCCTCCCCTAGATGGCAAGTAGTCCAATATATGTTAAACATGGTAGAATACATGTTAAATCCAACATATGCATATATAATTATACAATTATCTTGCTGTACAAGAAAAATCAAATCAAATCAGAAAAGAGGGGAAACAAAACAAAATGTAAACAAACAACAAAAGAGTGAGAATTCTGTGTTGTGCTCCACATTCAGTTCTCACTGTCCTCTCTCTGGGTGTAGATGCTCTCTTCATCACAAGATCATTGGAACTGGCCTAAATTACCTCGCTGTTGAAGACAGCCACCTCCATCAGACTTGATCATCCTATAATCTTGTTGTTGCCGTGTATAATGATCTCCTGGTTCTGCTCATTTGGGAAGTTAGGTTTTAAGCAGTTTCAATTTGCAAATTCCACGTGAAATGACTGATTTTCAGATGTAGTTTCTAGAGATGCTTTGGGAAGGATGGAAGAAAGTTGGAATAAAACAGCAAGAACAGCCTGGTCCCTGAGACTGATGCCAACAGATGATTCTAAAAAATGATTTAGGGCTAGGAAGGGAAGTTGAAACTCTCAGAAGCCATATGAGCCCATCAGCCTGTAACACTACTTAGCCCACGGCTTCCCACGTCTGAAAAAGTCACCTCATTTCTGAGCTGCAATTTGACCCTCGGTTCCAACCCTGGAAAAGTTCCCTTAAAAGGGGGTTTGCTGAATGTCCCAGGGGATTTCAAAGTTTCAAAGAAATGCAGGTCCATCAACTTAATCTGCTATAGCAAGTCGAAATAGGCCTTCATAAGGAAAGGGCCCCACATGTGCAAGAATGTTTGTGGCAGCTCTTTTTGTAGTGGCTAGAAACTGGAAAGTGAAGGGATGCCCATCAATTGGAGAGTGGCTGAATAAATGATGATATATGAATGTTATGGAATATTATTGCTCTGTAAGAAACGACCAGCAGGACGATTTCAGAGAGGCCTGGAGAGACTTGCATGAACTAATGCTCAGTGAAGTGAGCAGAACCAGGAGATCATTATTCACGGCAACAACAATACTATATGAGGATCAGTTCTAATGGACATGACTCTCTTCAACAATGAAATGCTTCAAACCAGTTCCAATTGTTCTGTGAAGAAAGCCATATACACCCAGAGAGAGGGATGTGAAATGTGGACCACAACATAACATTTTCATGCTCTCGATTGAGGTTTGCTTGCATTGTATTTCCTTTATCGGATTATTCTTTCTTGTAGATACGATTTCTCCTGCACAAAAAATGATGCAATAACTATACATATATTCGATTTCTTAAGTATTCTAACATAATTATCATGTAGTGGATATCCTGCCATCTAGGAGAGGTGTGGGGAGTAGGGGGGAAAAATTTGTAACAGAAAGCTTTATAAGGGTTAATGTTTAGGAATTACCCATACATATGTTTTGCAAATAAAAAGTATTAATAAAAAAAATTTAAAAAAATAAGCCTTCATAATGGCCTGCTATTTTATGTATGTTGGGGGGGAAACTTAGCAGGATGAAGGTATCTCAGGCCCGGTCTGAGCCTTTGGTTTAAAAGACAAAAAAACCCACCTTTTTTTACACTTCTAAATAGCTCACACTTAAATATCAGTGCCTTAAGCTTTCACTGTAACTTGCGTCTGTTTGTAATCATACAGAAAATGGACATTGATGTAACACGTTATTGTCACATAACACAAGCATTAATTCATTTGGTCCTTTTAAAAGTCTTAAGAGGGTGGTTATTACGCCCAATTCTCAGATTGGGGAGGTGAGGCTCAAATTTATGCATGATTGATCTGGTACAATTACTTCTACCAGATTTGAAATTTCACGTCAGGTCTTCCATTCTACCTGTGCTGCCTCTCAACACATTGTCCGGCTCCTTGAGTCATCCACAGAACAAATTTAGCTCTCTTTGTGTGTCAGAACGACACCAAACAATCCCAGTTTTGTTGTTTGGTGTGGGTTTTTTTGAGGGGTGCAGGACGTTTAATCAACCAAAACATGATCAATGAGGCTCTTAGGTATGAGGAACAGTGCCAGGCCCTGGAAATACACATTTAAAATAGAAACTAGCTCTATCCCAAAAGCACTTCCATTTGATTGGAGAACACAAGAACATATAGGAATTGACGTAGAATCAAGACAACATAAATGAAGGATAGTCTAAGGAGGGAGAGTGTGGACAAATGTTGGTGGACGAAGGTGATGGTTGAGCTAAATCTTGAAGATAATGGGGGATTGATTCTGTGAGACTGTGGGTGTTTCCACACAGGGGGAACAGGCCCTGCAAAAAAGGGGGGCTTAGAGTTAGAGGTCTCTGGAGCTGTTGTGGAGAGGGTAGAAGGCAAGTTAGTATATAATGAGGCTGGAAATAGAGGTTTAGACCAGGTTGGGAAAGGCTGTAAAAAGCCAACCAGAAGTTTATGGAGTATCCTAGGGGCATTAGGGAATTGCTGGATTTTATTAAGCAGGAAAGTAACAGTCGTGTTTGCCCGTAAGGAAAACCACTCCAATAGCCATGTGGAGGGCGATGAGAATAGACAGAGATTTGAGATGGGGAGACCAGCATGGCAGTAGTCCAGGCAGGAAATTACAAGGCTCTGAACTACTGTGGCGGACACGTGAGCAGGGATATCGAAATGTATATGGGAAGAAAGGGCAAGATCTGGCCACTGGATATGTGAAGTGACGGAGAACGAGGAAGGAAGCAAGGGAACCGGGGAAAATGGAGCCGAGAATAAAGTAAAGTTGCCTAGGGGGCATGGTTTGAAAGGAAAGATAAGGACTTTCATTTTGGAAATAATAATAGCAACATCTAATATTTATATAGCGTCTACTATGTGCTAGGCACTGCACTAAGTAGGATTATATCATTTGGGCGTCACAACCCTAGAAGGAGGAAAGTGCTATTATTATTGGTCCCATTTTACAATTGAGGAAAAGGCAAGTAGAGGTAAAAAACACTTGCCCACAGTCACATAGCTATATGCCTAAAGCTGGATTTGAACTGAGGTGTCCCTAACTCGAACCCAGCACTTTAACCAAGACACCACCTTGATTTTAAGTTTGGAATGAAAGATTTAGACTGAATGCTCCAGGACCAAAAAATCCTTTCCCTTACTTTCATCAATCACCTTCTTTTTGATACTCTCCTCTCTTCTGGTTCTCTTTCTACCTAGCTGTTAAGGAGTAGTCCTTAGCACTCTCCTTTGCTCCACCTTCCTCCAGGTCGGACTTGCTAACCTAGGTAGCCCAGAGGGTTCTTACTGGGAGCCTCTTCTTTTTCCTCTACATTGTTTGATTTCATCAGCTTCTGTGGATTCAAATACCACTTATCTAGCCCTAATGGGTTGGCTGACCCCAAATCTCACATCTCCAGTTGCCGACTGGCATCTTGGATTCTCCCTGGACATCTTCAAAATCAACATGTCTCAACCTGAACCCATTCTTTCTCTCCAAATCCTTCCTTCTTCCTCTTTTGTCTATTAGTGATTATCCTCCTAGTTACCCAGGCTTACAACTAGGTAAGTTACCCTTGATTCTTCACTCTCCCCATGACCTCAAAAGCTTATGCATTTTACCTTCTTTACATCTGATATGACCCCTGCTCTTATCTGACAAAGCCATCTCCCCGGCACAGTTCCCCATTAATTCCCATCAAGACTATTGCCAGTCTTTCTGCCCCATCTGCCATTCTCCATTCAAATGTCAAACTGACCTGCTTCCAAAAGTCTGTCATACCTAACTTTTCTAAAATTCTATTTACCTCCTTAACTTCTTTCTTGGTTTATTTTGTGGTTTGATTTATCTAGTTTTGATAGAGCAAGGTTGAGATCAGCTTGATCTTCCTAAAGCAAAGTTCTGACCAAGTCACCAACCCCATTCCTCCAATTAATATAATTTATCACCTCCAGGATCGTGCAATCCCACTGGTGTTGGAAACCCAACATAATCTGGTTTCCTTCAACCTTCCTTGCGTTCTTAGAATTTTCACCCTCAGGTAATATGATCCAGCAACATAGGCTTCCTTGCTATTTCTTAAGCAGAATACTCTAAATTCTAGGCATTTCCCTATCTCCCTCAACTGGAATACTCTCCCTGTTCATCTCTGTCTCCTAGGCTATCTCTCACTTAAAGACCCACCTTGTACAAGAAGCCTTTCCAGGTCTTTACTCCCAATGGCTTGCCTCTAAGACTATTCCCAGTTTATCCAACTGTACCCATTTACATATTGTCTCCCTCATTAAACTGAGCTTTCTTAAATCCCGATGCTGCTTAGCGTAGTGCCTGGAACGTAGTAGGTGCTTAATACTAACTGATTTAACTGAACATACCCCTTAGTCTGGCCTGCACATGCAGTGTCATCCTGTCACCTTCTCTAGAGCCCTCAAGCAGATGGAAAGGTGCTTGAAGCTCAACTGAACTTATTTTTTCTCTCCCTGAGAGGCCTAAGGGCTGTATTAGAATACCCATTTGACCATTTATCAGTCAGAGAGTGATTGAACAACTTATAATTCCACGTGATTGTATTGGAATACTGCTGTGCTCTAAGAAATGATGAAGGAGATCATCTCAGAAAAAAACACAGAAAATTATAGGGTCCAATACAAAGCAAAGTGAGCAGAACCAGAACATCGTATATAATAGCAGCAATATTATATTGATCTTCAACTGTGAAAGATTTACATATCCCACATAATAGGATGGACTGCAAGAATTCTAAAGGATTTAGGATGAAAAATGCTAGCCAACTCCTGAGAAAGCTCATTTTAAATGTTTTTTTTCCACACTTTTCTTCCCCCCAAAGTGGCTAATATGGAAATGTTTTACGTGACTTCATATGTATAACAGGCACTGTATTTCTTGCCTTGGGGGAAGGGAGAGAATTTGGAACTGAAAATAAAAATTCTTTAATGACCATTTGGGTACCCGTTTTTCTTTTTTCCTCACACCACATGTAGAACATTTTGAATTTGTTTCATTAGTGGGACTTTGAATAAGAAGTTCTTTTTACCTTGCGTTGTTACTAGGCAGTCCAACTTGCTATAACATCAAAGAGGTGGCCAATATAGGCCGAAGTGCCAAAGAGTCCCTACGGTCCTTGTAAAAGCAGAGTTTTATTATGGCGGGAGGGACAGAAGGAAACTCCTTCTGAAGTTTCTTTCAGGACTGGGCCTGGTCTTCCCCCTACTGCTTGCTTTATTGTTGGGTTAAAGGCAAGGGGATCAATTCTAAGGCCTGGGCCCTCAAACTGCTGGTGGCCAAGCAACCTCAGAATTTCAGAGGCACAGTGGTTGGTCAGAGCATGGACAGATAGGAAACAGAGCGTGTTCCAGATCCATTGTTCTGTCTGGTCTCATGGGGAGAAGACTGAACAAGGAGTCTTCAGCAGTGAAGAGGTCACTGGCCACATCAATATGGGCTCCTTGGAGGCTCCGCCATCTTGGATCCCAAAAGTTGTCAAGTCTGGGGATGCCTGCATAGACCCATACAAGAAAAGGTAAGCTCCCATTCTATCTTCATCATCCCACGATCTACTCCCAGCCTGCCTTGGCCTTCTCATTGGCGTAGTTGCTACACACCAGGCTGGGGATCCTACAGATGGGGGACTGGGGGTTGGGGCAGCCCAAGGGCCCATCTGCTTCCTGAGGCACCTCAGAAGGTTTCTGAGGAGAAAAAGTCTTGAATCTGGGAAGATGAGGGGAAAGGATGTTGCCTAACAAATGCTCCCTTTCCTTCTGGACCTCCCCCCAATCCTGGAGACTGCCTGGAGTCAGAGGTTGCTACAGGAAACCTCTGCCTGAGGCCCACCAAAAACATATCTGGAGGCAGGAGAGACCCTGCTGGGGAGACCCTGTGTAGTCCAACCATGTGGATACCTTACATGACCCCCTGCACCCCAAAGGCCCCAGGAGTCTCCCATCAGAAATCTATCTGCTTATACAGGGAAATTTAATTTAGCCCAGGCACCATGAGATTCAGGGGTACCTCCAAGGCAGTCTAAAACCCACTTGGCCCCATGTGATATTTGCTATTCTAGGGCCCCTTCCACCTGCATGGCACCCCATGGTTTGATGGATCTAATACCCTTCCCCATTGATCTCAGCATCCAAGGGTTTTTCCAGATCACAAATTTTATGGTTTTTCCAGTCAATTTTCAGAGAAGGTTCTATTTTTTTGTTCTATTTCCCCTCCCTCCTCCTTCTTCATCTTCTTCTTCTTTCTTTCTTCTTCTCTCTCTGTCTTTCGCTCTCAACAGATTCTAGGGCCAACAGCAACCAACTGTGATCATTTCCCCCCCTTCTACCCCAACACCCAAAAGCCTATGGTGCTGACTCTCCCTCAACCCCATTTGTGATTATATAGAATATATAACTTAGAGATGTCATTTATGAGACATCAGTGTAGGTATAATCCAAGAATCCCTTGAGTTTTAGTCCCATATCCCCTTTACTTTAAGGAACACTCTGGGTGTCAATTTCCTAGGCTGTAAAATAAGATTTTTGGTCTAGGTGATGTCTAAGATTTCTTTCTTCAAGCTCTGCCCTAAAAGACTGTGATTCTGTGTAGACTCATTTTTATTCTCTGACTTTTAGAGGAGATCCTCTTGCAGTAGAGCAACTGAGTGGCACAGGAGATAGAGCAGTGGGCTTGCAATCAGAAGGATTCCTCTCCCTGAGTTCAAATGTGATCACAGATACTTCCTAGCTGGGTAAACCTGGCCAAGTCACTTAACCCTTTTTGCCTCAGTTTCCTCAACTGTAAAATGAGCTGGAGAAGGGAATGGTGAACCACTCTGGTATCTTTGACAAGCATCACAAAGTTGAACATGGCTGAACCTCTTGCTATGAATTAGTCATGTGACATTTATTCACCTCATCAAAGGAAAATTGTCCCCCTTTTCTTCACTAGTCTTCTCGTGTATTAGAGTTGTGGAGTTGATCATTTTGCAACTAGCCAACAGTTGACGGATTGTTTTCTCAAATTTTTGCTTTGATACGCTCCATTTCTAGAAATCCCTATGTGCGCTGGGTTATGGACACTGCCATCAGTCTCACTTTTCTTAGCCGCCAAACACAAGAATTGAATCTCCGAGGTCCCTTCCTGCAATTCACTGACTCTAAACGTATCATTATGGCCGGCTACCCTAGTCACATGAGACGTGCACTAGCATGAGGACATTTTTGTCGAGCCAAGGAGTACTTGGCTCAGAGTGTGGGGATCTGCATTCAAGTCCTGACTCTGCCACTTACCACTTTTGCTTGCTGGGATACGCTTTCCTTATATGTAAGGCCATACATGCGGACTAGCTGGTTTCTAGGGTCCCTGATAGCTCTGACCTCTGTGATGTGACTGCCTTAGGATCTTCCTGATGCATCTTATGGCCCCTTTACACCTGCTTATTCTCAGGAAAGTGATTTTCAAAGATTTCAGCCCATGAAAACGGCAGAAAGGCATCCCCAAATGGATATAATGACTAATGTCAAAAGAAAAGAACAGATTGGGACAGCTCAGAGTGGATGAGTTCCAGCCCCCAAACCTTTCTTCCTGGTTCTCAGGTTCCAGGAATAAAACAAGCCATGACAGAGCCAAGTAGACAATTTCCCATTTCATCATCTAATAAAAGGTCTAGTAATATCACACAGAAAGGAAATAATCATAGGTTTTTTGCCACGGAAACATAATGACCCACCTGGCCTTTCTTACAGTCTCACATCCTATATTTTAAACAATGAAGAGCAGTTGGAATGGCACTGGGAAAGCATTTTAACCCTTTGTGTCCACGGTCAGCTAATGGTAAAGACACAGAGACAATTGCACTTATTGTACACTAAACCCTAATGGCAAAAAAAGTCTCCTTGGATTTTTTTTTAACGTCACTGCAACGCAGAAGGCCTAAAGACATAGCATTCTAGTTGGCTGAGCAGCACAGAAAACATTAGCGCTATAATTAAGGTTGGGACATGGGGCAGTCCTTCAGCAGAATAGAAACTATTAAACTTACGGCCTAGTTAGGAAGAATAACTTATTAAATTAGGAAGCTACCAGATGGTGCCTTTGCCCCAACCTAGGCCATATTTCAAGGTGAAATAAAACATGAAACGGTTGTTCTTCAGAGGGTGACTAAAAAGAGGGAAGATCAAAACCATATATTTTGATCTGAACTAGGTAAAGAGAGGAAGGGCTTAAAAGTAGGATCAGACCACTCAGTTGCTATGTAAAGATGGGCTTAATTGAGCCACTCACTCACTCACTCATCACTTAGCCCAGATATTTTTATCAATTGATAACAAATCTCAATTGTTTACAGTGTCAAGAGCCTGAACACCTCCTATGAGTTGATCACAGCATGGAATGCCGACAAATGAATGACAGAAACCTTTTGGATCTTATATAATCTTAGACAGTTAGTCTAGAATCTTGGATTCCTTCTAGCTAAATCCCAGAAAAGGAAGGAAGGGTTTGGGGAAGGGGAGGAGAAACGCCTTAGGCTCAGCCAGAGAAGACTCACATGAATTTGAGAAGGTTTGAGGATTAGATTTGGAATTTTCATTGTGGCCTGAGGAGCATTCCCAAAATGGTCAAGGGGAGCCAGAGAGAGTGTGGACACAATGAGGAAAGGCAGGTTAAAGGCTCAACTTAAAGTCCAACAGAAAAATTATACCTGGGTGAAATTCATGAGAATCCTATGAAGGGAAGAAAAGGACTTTGAGCGATGAGGAGCTGATTTACCCCTTTGCCACATATACTCTCTAAGATTGGGCCCATTTTCCCCTGGATTCTATATGTGTTACAGCTAGTATATGCCATAGACTTCTGAGTGGACATTTTCCACATTATACCACGTCAGTAAATACCCCCAACTAAAAGCTTTTAGCTTTTTTTTTTTAGCTCTGAATGCCTAATTGATATCATTTGATAATCATAAGATGGATTGGGAAGGCTTCCTTTAGTAGTTGGGACTTAGAGGAAGCCAGGGAAGTCAGTATTCAGAACGTTGAGGGGAAAGCCATTACAGGCATGAAGATAGTCAGAGAAAGTACCAGGATCCAAAAGATAGACTGTCTTGTTCATGGAATAAATGAAAGGCCAATGTCAGTGGACCAAAGAATATGTGTCAGGGACTAAGATATGTGATTTCTGGAAAAGGTAGGAGGGGCTTAGGTTATGAAGGGCCTTGAACACCAAAAAAACCCATTTTTAAAATCTGCTCTTAAAGGCAATAGGAAGCCAGTAGAGTTTATTGTGTGTGCGTGGGGGAGGGGGGGCTGGACGTGAAAATGGAGATGATGATGGTGGTGGTGATATGATTGGACCTATTTTAGAAAATTGCTTTAGTGGCTGGATGGAGAATGGATTGGAGTGAGAAGGGACTTGAGGTCCATAGACCCAGCAGCTGGTTATTATATTAATTATGGTATGAGGTGCAAGGGGCCTACCCTAAAGTGGTAGCAATGCCAGAGGAGAGAAGTTGATGTATTTGAGAGATGTGGCAAAGATTCAATTGATAGACCTTGGTAATAGCTTGGATATGGAGGGTGAGAGACACAGAGGAATCCTAGGCAGTGAGACTGAGGGACTGGTATTACCTTTGACAGAAATATGAAAAGCAGGAGTAGAATAGGGTTCAAGGGGAAAGACAAGTTCCTTTTTGGTTAAGTTGAACATGAGATGTTTTCTGGGCCAAAATCTGGGACAGATAAAGCTGACAAAGAAGAAACAGGCCACTAGTTCTAATGAATATTTATGTAAAAATATGAAATAAAGTATTCTCACAGAGTAATGTATTAAATGCATACAAAACGTATCAAGCAGCATACTAAAATCATAATATACCATAAATGGATGGATTTAAACCAGTAATGCATGGATATATCAACATTAGGAAAATTATCAAAACCAAAAATCATTACATTTAAATCAATAGATGTAGAATACACCTTTGACAAAATGCAACACTATTTTTAAAACCTTTTTTAAAAAAAGGGGAAAATTGTACTTTTTTGGTGTTCTATGAATATTTTATTCAAAAAGAGAGATATTGACTTCTTACAGAAATTTTTTAAAAAGGTGAGAATACTATATTGTGATCCATGCTCAGTCCCTATAGTGCTCTCTCTGGGTGCAGATGGCTCTCTCCATCCCAAGTCTATTGGAATCACCTAAATCACCTCAATGTTGAAAAGAGCCACATCTGTCAGAATTGATCATCACATAATCTTGTCGTTGCCCTGTACAGTGTTCTCTTGGTTCTGCTCATTTCACTCAGCATCAGTTCATATAAGTCTCTCCAGGTCTCTCTGAGAGTATCCTGCTGATAGTTTCTTATAGAACAATAATATTACATAGCATTCATATACCATAACTCTCGATTCTCCAACTGATGGGCATCCATCTACTCACTTTCCAGTTCCTTGCCACTACAAAAAGGGCTGTCACAGACATGAACAATTGTACTTTCCCTTAACGGGGTTAACAGTATCTATGCAAAACAAAGAGCTAGTATTATCTAGAAGGGCAAAATGCTAGAATACTCTCCAGTAAGATAAATGGTACTGATACTGTCACCATTATTATTTGATAGAGGTTTATAATTGTTGATTATCACAGTAGGATAGGAAGATAAATTGAGAGAATCAACATAGGCAAAAAAAATAAATTTATTACATTTGCAAATGACATCATATTTTATTTAAAGAACCTCATCATAGTATCTACTAAAATTTAAATTTAACAAATAGCAATTAATTAATTAAATTTGAAACATTCAATAACCAGCAAAATAGCAGGATATAAATTAAAGTCACAGAAATCATCAACTTTTCTGCATACTAATGAAACAGAATTAAGAGATAAATTCCATTCAAAAGAACTTCAAAATGTATAAAATATGTGAGAGTACTCCTACTATAACATATTTAACTATTTAAAAAAAACTCTTTAAATAAAGGAAAACAAGTAATTGTAGAGATATACATGTTTGTGATTGGGCTATGCTGATATAATAAAAATGAGAATACTATCTAAGTTAATTTACAAGTTTGGTGCCATATTTATCCATCTTTCAAAGGCCTACTTTATGGAGCTATATGAAATAATAGCAAACTTCAAACAAAATTCACTGGAGAAACAAAAGAGCAACAATCTTAAAGGAAATTATGAAAATAGTCATTATAAAAGGGGGCTAGCAATATTTGACTTCAAACTGTACTATAGAGCCATAATCATCCAAACAATTTAGTCAAAAATACAAAAAATAATCAGCATATAACAGTGCCTATCCTAGCTCCCACTGCTGGAAGAACAACTATGCTATATTTCACTCCTCCACTTAATGGATTTGGTAGTGTCTAGACGGTTAGCCAATGGCTCCAACCCCCACCAATGGTGTACCCTCAATTTTAAGGGTGGGCTCCTTACATCTCAATTCCATTTAACCACTAAGAGTCAGATCAGCTTTTACAAACGAATATTTACTTCAGAGATACAGGCACCAGTCTGCCTGAAACTTTTAATTTATCTTATATGTGCAACCCATTTGGTAGCTTCATTCAAGGGACAGTGACTCCCATATACCATGCCCTCTGACGATTCTCCTACTAAGAAGATTTCAGACATCATTTACTGAATTTTGAGAAATTATCCATGTGTATGTTTTGAAAATAAAAAGCTTTAATATAAAAAGTGAATTAAAAAAAAAGAAATTTTGAGGAAGCAAAACATCTCAGTGTGTAAAAATATAGTTTGGGCTAGCTTTCTGTTTTTGTCACCATCCCATTCCCCCAGGAGCTTTCCCTTACTCTCACTAGTTAACAAAAGGATCTCCTTGTTTACTTATTTTCATTCTTTCTCAATGGAGTTTGGGGTTAAGGAGCGGGGGAGGTCCCAGTACCAATCATTTAGAGAGACTGAGGAAAGAAAATGAAGAACCTCAAAACTTCTAGGTGGGGAAAGTAATTATCTTAGCCAGAAATGTTAAGTTGGGTAATCAAACCTTTAAAAAACCTTTTTGTTCTCGACCTTAACCCTTTTCTCCAGATTTGGAAAGGGCTCTAGAGAAAAATATTACTGCAAAATAAGATAGAGATAGAGATTTTAAGTCTACTTCCGCATTCTTAACAACCATATAGAAAACAAAAGATGTGAAAGGGCTACAGGACAGCAACTCATGTATATTCATTCAGATCCTTCCCAAAGGGAAGCAAAATTCAGAAGATTAAGAATTGCTGAATTTATGGAAAAAGAACAAGCTGTATAAGCACAGGGACCACTGAATCTGGGGTCTCTTTATATAGAATAATGGCAAATTTCCTTTTCGGACAGTATATGAAATTTAAACAGCATTCTTTTAAAACATTTAGGCCACTGATTACCATGTACTTGGCTGCCATGTTTGTCCCCAAAGAAGCTTATAAGTTTTTTGGAAGAGATCCTTCAGGTTCATATCCTGTATCTGAACACAAGTGTCTTTTCAGAGGGGCAATGGTTTAAGGATATTTGATGCCTTGTTTCACCTTGGCTTTAAATGTTTCTAAAGATGGGCACCTGGCCATCAAGGATGCCCCTGTTCTATCACCACCATCCAGGAGGAAGAACCAGTACAGTCCTCATGCCTGGTACCCTGCCATGTGTCTGCAAAGGTGGCCACCAATCCAAAAATCGGATTATCAGAGGAATAGCTCCACTATTGTATTTAAAGGAGTTTGTATTAAGCAAACATAATATTGGAACAAATCTTTGAATTGCCAGAACTTGAATGGCTGCTGAAAATTAACCTTTTGATGTTTATGATGAGGTTTAGGGTATATTGCATGAAAGGGCTAAATGTAAACCATATGCAAACCATATGATTTAATGCACGTGCAAATGAAAATTATATGATCTTGATGAAAATCTACACTCCATTGTGTCTCTCTCTCTCTCCTCTCTCTAATGCTTAGGATACTAGGTTGGGAGTGGGGGTGGGTGGGGGAAAGGAGTGCTAAAGTTTGCAGATGATGAAAAAAAAAAGATTGTAGAGATGAAGAGAGTTATCATAGCAGTGGATTTTCAGGAGAGGGGCCCGACTGCCCCACTGGGGCATCCCCACCCTTGACATGGATGCCCGGGCCCAGGCTTAACAGGGGTTGGCCAGAAAGGGAGGGCCAGGGCCCCGTGGTGGGTAGCCCCAGGGCACCAGCAGACCCCCCCCCCGGGGGCGCCTGATTCCCCCCCCCCCAGGGAATCTGTCAATGGCGTACCCACCGGTCTCTGAAGTTCGGTGCAATTGGCCGCCCTGGGCTTCTCTTTGGGGGGTGGGGGGAGAAGGAGCTCGGGACCAAGGAAACAGGGTGGAGGTTCGCAGGCCTGTCCAAGTTCGAGGGGAGAGATGCACAATGGTGGAGGGACGGGGCCTGGAGAGCACCAGACCAATCACCCGCAGGGCTTCTGTCCCGTTTTCCCATTTGAAGACACAAAAGCAGACAGTTTCCCCCGAGGGCCCCTACAACTACCTAGACCCCCTGGATGCCCGGAGGGGTGGCCATGGGCCACCTGATTCAGTTGGGGGCCGCTTCAGTCTCTCCCACCTCGCCAGACAGGGGTGGGGGTGGAGGGGGTGGGGGTGGGGGTGGTGACCACGTGACTGCGCTAGACTGGGCTGAACCATTTCCAATGGGGAAGGAGGGGA
>JAJPUD010006096.1:27550-108827 GCA_023553655.1 Myrmecobius fasciatus | reverse complement strand
GGGGGGGGCATTGCTCCTCTTCCCCACCCCCATACTCTTTGAGGTGCCCTCCCCCACTTCTGGGTTTTTCTATTTTTCTTCCCTCTAGGCCTGGCAGGATATGTGGAGGTGGTCTCCATGACATGTCACGATCATGATGCTGGGAAAAAAGCCACAGTGGACCCTGGATGTCTGGCAGCCTGTTGGGTTAGTCCAGGTCCCTGACCTAGAAAATCCCAATGTCCTCAACCATGGGCCCCTTTCCCCCCTTCCCCCTAGAGAACCTAGAATTTGGAGCTTGAAATGGGGGGTGGTTCCTGAGGCTAGGACTAGGCCTGTAGATTTCATATATGCCAAGGAGGGGGGGTAGGGGGCAGAAAGGGGGGGTGGGTACCAAGAGGTCATGTGTCCTCTGAGGGGCAACCTAGGGTCCTTTTCCTTTTGTTCCCAAGCAGTGTGTCAGAAGGATCTCTTGTCCCTTCTGCCTCCTCTTTGTTCTCCTCTGTGGGGTTGTTCTCCCAGTCCAAGTTTTGTTGTTTGATCTGGCCTGAAGTGGGCAGCCGGAATTCAGGCCATGTTTTCGGCCTGAAAAAGCCCAAGGAGGAGCCCAGTAAGCAAGGACCTCCCTCTTCCCTTCTCCTCCTCCCCAGGCTCTTTTCTCCCTTCCTTTATCCCTGTGACACCTAGATCTATGGCACCCAGCCCTGTGATGTTGCTCAGGGTAGGGGGGTGGGCCCAACTGACATCTCTTGACTCTCATGAAGTCCGGCTTCCACCTCAACTGTTCGTTCTGAGCTTGTGTTGTGCTTGCATTGTTTTCTATATCTCCCACTTGGGTAACACTTTTATTTTTCTGTGTTGGGTTTTCTCCCCCTTCTAGGCTCAAGGCTCCCATCTGGTTCTATGCAGGCATCTCCAGACTTGGCAACTTTTGGGGTCCAAGATGGCAGAACTTCTGAGGAGCCCATAGAGATGTGGCCAGCAATCTCTTCAGTGCCAAATACTCCTTGCCCAGCCTTCTCCCCACGGGACCAGACCGAACAATGGATCTGGGACACAGTCTGCTTCCTATCTGCCCATTCACTGACCGACCACTGTGCCTCTGAAATTCTGAGGTTGCTTGGCCACCAGGAGTTTGAGGGCCCAGGCCTTAGAAGTGATCCCCTTGCCCCTCTTCCAACCTTTGGATGGTGAGGATAGGATGGAAAAAAAGACCAAGGTTTCATGAGTACTACTGAATCTAGAAGTTTTCTTAACTTGTTCTCTTTGAGATAAATTCCAATTTCTTTGAGAGACCAAGGGAGAACTCTCATAATGGCAGGGATTAAAGGCCCTGCCCAGATAATAAGATATGAAAATGACAGTTATAATTTAAAAAACAATATGGACAATTTTTGAAAGAAAATAATGTTGTCTCAACTGGCCTTGTAAACTCTAACCCTCCTCTCCATCACCCTAGTCAAAACAAAAAGCCATGCAACTTAGTGGAGTGTAGCTACATATTCAGTCATGGGAGATTTCAAAGAGAGAGCTACTTGGTTACCTTCATAAGTTCCCTTGAGAAGATGGCTTCAAGCCATCTTTATTCCCTATTCTCTGCTCTGCCCCTTCTACTATGCTCTGTAATATTTGTTAATTTGCATACTTCTCTTTAACTGGATCTCTTCCTCATATTCTCCATCCTTAGACTTGCAGGCGCTGGACATAATAGCTGTGCAGACAAACCTGGTGAATGCCCTTCATCCCTTGCAGCTTCCTCTGGGAAACAGGGTAAGGAAAGTAATCTGGACTGAGAATATTGAAATCTTATCTAAACTAGTATTTGGATATTTAAGTCTGGATGGTCCATAAGGCATTGCAAGCTCTCAATGCCCAAAATAAATTCATCTCTCCATCCTCCTGCAGTTCACCCCCTTTCCAATAATTCCCTTTGTCTATGGAGGCTACCACCATTCTACTAGTCTCCCAGGGTCACATGGTCACCTTCCTTTTATCTCCTCTCATTTCTAGCTTCCTAAATGTCGACTTTTTGTATTTTGCATCTATTCCATTTTCAATCCCATGGCCATCATAATAGATTAGGTTCTTAAAATTTGTTTTCTGGATTTGGGGAAAGGCCTTGAATTTGGTCTGCTTGCTTCAAGTCTCTAAGCCCACCATTCCTGTGCAGGGCTGGGCAGCAATTTACATTCAGTGTTTTTTCCTGTTTAATCTGGTTAATCCGGATTAACTAACTGCTAATTAGTTGACAATCTATATTGCCTTTAGGATAGTAATTAATGGATCAGTTAATATTATGTATTAGGACCTGTATTAGTGGAGCAAATAAAAATAAATTTAGTGTGCCCCAGAGGCGGGGATGGGCTGCCGGCAGGGGAAATCACAACTACTGCTCTTAGTATGTAGAGAATAAATAAATACAAAGAGAAGAAAATACAGATAATAGGATAATAAACTGTGAGTTTCCATTAGAATTTTAAAGCACTTCCCAATGTGGCTTCCACTTTGTTTTCCAGCATTAAAATAGTGATAGAATTGTACCGCTTGTTCCCATCTAAATTTCTTCTGTCTGCATTGTATTTTTAAAATGTTTCTTTAAGCGTTCCTTGACTTTTTTGAAAAGGCTATTTTGAAAGCTTGCTAATTGACTCCTTAGTGAAGGGCCTTACTTTGTACCCAATAAGTATTGCCAAGCAAATGCTTGCAGAAGCTACATCCAAACATGTATGTTGTCCTTTTTCTCTTAGATTCGTCTTGGATTCAAATAACTATGGTGCCAGAGATGATCCTTTTCAGGCAACCTTGACCACTAGCCTTTCCTTGGCTTAAGGCTAAAGTGTCATTGAAGAAATTTGAAGCCTCCCACTGGGTACCCTGAAAATGGGCTTCCCTTATGAGGGGAAATGTGCCTCAGATATGGCTACGAGGGATATGATTGAAAATTACAAGGTGCCTTAGTGCCCCTTCCAGAGCTAAATATGATGGTTCCCAGCCTACCCCTAGTTGGTGATCGGCATTTCTGAAAGTCGCTTTGCCCAGCCCACTTCTGAGAAAATGGAAGAGAAACCTTTGAGAAGACACATGCTGGAAGTCATAGAAGATGCTTTCATAATCTTGATTGGCCTTCTACTCTCTCTGCAATTGATAAAGGATTATAGGAGAGGTTATTGTAAAGGTTTGATTTGGTGGCCATCTATTGCTTTCTCACTCTGTGAATCTGATAATTTAACAAAAACTGCTCTGAAAATTATATTAAACTGCCCTAATTAACTAAGAAGGCAGCTGTGGGCGCTGCAGTGCATAGAGAACTGGGCATGGAATCAGGAAGACTTACCTTAATGAGTTCAAATCCAGCCTTAGATACTTAGCTGGATGACTCTGGACAAGTCCACTTCTCCCTGTTTGCCCCAGTTTCCTCAACTCTCATGACCTGGAGAAATAAATGACTAACCCCTCCAATATCCTTGCCAAGAGATCCCAAAATAAGGTTATGTGGGACATAACTAACGACTGAACAACTTAATCTGAGAAGATATAGACACCAGTGATTCAAAATCAGTAACCATATATGGGGACTATTTCCATTCTGGGCCATTTTCTTGGGTGCTAATACCCCAGGGGTCCTTACTTGACAGATCCTCAACAGGTCCTTGTTTAGATGTGAGGGAGACCAAGAACTTGCACGGGGAAATAACTATATCTTTATTTTCACTAATCTCTGAAATTTAGCATTTCTTATAATTATTTAAAAACCTGATTCTCTGCACCTGTCTCTAGGCTTTAGGACACTGCCAAAAGGAGTCGGTGACACAAAGAAGGTCAAGAACCCGGATTTTTACTCTGAGAAGGTAATGACTGACTGTCTTTTTTTTAAGTCATTTTGGAAAGAGATTATTTGCTTTTTGCTACTCTCAAATTTGTAATATTTCGCCTTCCTGGAACCATAGCTTCAGATTGTAGTTGGATCATTTGAAATGTCCTTGTCTGTCTGGGTATGTGGATACATGTGAATCTCAAGAGACTTCTGGGAAAGGGAATAGTGAGAGATCAGGAAGCACATATATCACCTGGGGGGGAACAGATCATATCCCTCCTTTAACACAAATGTGCTCTGTGACTGTAGGCAAGTCAGCTCTCAGATCCTCAGTTTCTCAATCTATAAAATGGCCATAATTATGTGTAGAGGGCACTCCCTGTCCATGGAATTGCTAACAAGCAAATGAGCTAATGTAAAGCAATTACCCCACAACTTTAAAATGCCATGAGATTATCCAGTGCAGGGGGGGGGGGCAATGAATTTTAGAAAGGTTAAAGGTGAGGAAAGAACTATAGATAGATAAATGCTTAGAATAGTTACTTAAATGTGGGGTTTTCACAGGTATAAAATTTCTTTAGACTTTTACCTGAAAAGAAGGGTGATAGCAGGGACCATTTTTTTTGTCTACAGCCTGGAAGTTTCTTCCTTTCCTGGGAGTTCATTATAAGATACTTGGTCTTAAGAATAAAAGAAGAGAAAGAGAGGATGGAGAGGGAGCAGTTAGGGAAAAGGAATTGCATTGCAAGAATTCCCTAAGATGCTTAAAATTAAGAAGTTGGTGAACCAGGTTTTTTTTTCAGGGTGGGGAGGGAATTCCCCCAAATGATACATGTTATTTCTCTCTTAGTTTCTCTACTGTGTCATCCCATGACTAGACATTGGATGGGCAAATTGATCTAACAAGATGCTAAAAAAGCTCAAAGATAAGAAGTGATAACCATCATGGTCTGGTTCTAGCCTACCTTTCCAAGCTCTCTTTATATGACTGGACTCAATTTATGTTCATCCATACTGACCAATTACTGCTCCCCAAACTGCACATTTGCTCTCCAATCTCCCAAGATTGTATTTTGTGGCTGAAATAGCCTTCTTCCTGTTCTGCCTTCTAGAAGTTTTAACTCCTTCAGATGCTAATGCTCCATCTTCCAGGTTCTCTCCAGTTGCTAATGCTCTATTTCCCAATTTTCTGTTATTGATTTACCTGTGTATGTGTCACATGGACACATGGAATGGAAGCTCCTCAGGTTGACGGCCTCAAAGGGCCTTTCAGCTAGGAGCTTGTATGGCCCAGAACCGTTCTGAGGTGCTCACCTCTGCTCACCTCTGCATTTGGGAGATGTAACTGTCATGTGTGCATCGTACTGGCTTCGTGCAGTTTCATTGGTTTCCTTAACATCAAGCACATTGGAATAGAATATTGTATGGAAGTCAAGTAAGACAAGCATTTATTAAATGCCTCCTATGTGCCAGGTGCTGTGCTAAGTGCTGTCATGCCTCCCCTCCCCCCAGGCCTGCAATGATGAAGGCCTTCCTTAGTGAGTTGGCAGTGACTAGAGAGGAAGGAATATGAATTAAGAGATGACAGGAAGGTAACCTTGGCAGGAATGGAAAGTTTTTATGGAATAAGAGGGGACTGGGTTTGGGGAGATGACAGCCACAGGATCTGCATTTGAATCCTCTCTTGACTTTTTTAGCGTGACCCTAGTAAATTACCTTGTTTGCCCAGACCTCCCTGGCCATTCTGAAGCATTGGATTACATCAGAGGTTCTTAACCTTTTTTTGTGTCTCAGTCTCGTGAAGCCTATGGACCCCTCAGAGGAATATATTTAAATGCACAAAATAAAGTCAAGATTTGAAAAAAGCCCAAAAGTTAGTGAAAGTGAAGATGTCATTGCTTTTTTCCATCTAAATTCATGGCCTAGCTGCAATTTCTCCAGAAGCCCTATGGATCCCAAGTTCAGAAACCCCTGACTGTGTGATCTCTAAGGGACTTCTGCTCTGACCTGTGATCCATTTATTTAGTGCCTATTATGTGTAGTCTGCTGCTGAGGCAGATTCTTGATTACCTAATGTCAGTTTTTCTTCTAATACTGAAATGGGGGTACGTTGCTGTTTGATGTAGACATCTTTTTTTTTTGCTGCTATCTAGGTAGGCTCCTAGACTTAGACCCAGAAGGGACCTCAGTCAGGATCACAGATTTACAGCTAAAAAGGGGCCTAGGAGGCTTCCAAGCCAAGTCCTTCAGTTTGTGGCAAAGGAAACCCGAGACCCATATAGGGAAAATGGTTTGCTCAAGCTCTGGGGAAGATAAACCCAGAAGCCTTTGCATTGCCCTTTACTGCCTTATCTAGTGTAAATCCCTCATTTGATGGAAGAGGAAATCAGCCAGGGAGCTTCTTTGTAGCTTGAGGCCATACAGCTAGAGAACAGCAGAGCTGAGCCTCAGGTTGATGTCTCTCCATGCACTGTGTTGCTCCTACTTTTCCTCCCCTGTTTCTGAATTTCCAGATGCATGCTGGGAGTTTGTTCAAATTCTCTGTACCTGTGCACAGAGTTTGCCTAAAAGCGTGGCTCCAAGTTAAGTTTTGCATGTGCCTTGTAGCTTTCCTTTTCTAAGAACCCTATCCTGAATTCTTTTAAACTCATTTTAGAAAACATTAAGTACTTACTGTGTGCAATTATGACAGACTTTCAGGATTGAGAAATGGCAAAGTCCTTATCATTAAAGAACTTTCAATCCAGTGAGGAAGAGAAGGGAAAAGATATAAGGAACTGGTAGGAAAGAAATATAAAGAAGAGAGAGGCAAAATGTCTGTTGGGAGTGGGGACTTATAGGGAGAATCCTATAAGGGACCTTAGCTATCATAGGTGGTATATCAAGGGCATTCCTCCTAGTCCTTCAGGCTTGTGACCTAGGAGTCATCCTTGATTCCTCACTCTCACCCCCAATAATGCAAGCTGTTGCCAGGCTTGTCAATTTTGCCTGATAGCTCCTCTCAAGTCACCACCACTCTTGTGTAGGTCCTTATCACCTCACATCTGGATTGCTGGAACAACTGCTGGTAGGCCTGCCTGCCTGCCTCATGTCTCTCTCCACTTCGATCAGTCTTCCATTAAGCCATCAAAGATTTTCCTAAAATGCAGGTCTAATCATGTCACTTTTCTCAGCCCTTAATTAACTCCAGTGACTCCCTGTTGCCTCCAGGAACAAATATAAAATACTCTTGTTTGGATTTGAAAGCCCTTCATCACTTAGTTCCCCCTACCTTTGCAGGCTTCTTATTCCTTACTCTACTACATGTGCTCTTTAATCCACTGATTCTGACCTCCTAACTATTACAAGATACTCTTTATCTCTTGGCTCCATGAGTTTTCTCTGACCATGCTCCAGGTCTGAATACTCCCCCTCCTGTGTTCTGATTACTGACTTCTTTTGCTTTCTTTTAAGTCCAACCTTAGAATACCTTCTACAGGAAGTCTTCTCTAAGGCTTCTTCATCCCAGGGCCCTCCCTCTGTTAGTGCTTTCTATTTATCCTACGAAGAGATCCTTTTGTATCTAATTACTTGTACTTTCCTCCCCCAGTAGATCATAATCTCCTTAAATTTAGGAACTGCCTTTTGCCTCTCTTCATACCTGCAGTTTTGATGGATTGAGTGCATTCCAGGTATAAAGGACAATGTGAGGAAAGAGATAGAAGAAGAAAAATCAAGCAGCATGAGCATATGAGACTCAGGATTACAGGACCTAGGGCCATTGAGCATGGCTTTCTTGTTTCAGACACTTTGCTCATATTGATGATAGTGTTCTCCTTAATACAGGGTCATATATTCTCAGTTGGACTGACCTTCAGAAATCTAGTCCAGTCCGTGCCCGACCTGGCATTCCTTCTAAACTGCTGCCAAGTAGTGGGCCTATAGATTCTACTGGATGGTTTCCTGGGAGGGGAAGGCAGCTACTTACGAAGTTATGAAGTCAAAGGAGAACCCAAGAGTTTTTGCTGAACATTCTCAAGTATATTGTGTTTGAACCATTAGGAAATCACAGTTCTGAAACCTGCTGTTCTCTGTGAATTTGTAGATGGGGAGCAAATGGAGTCATCCCAGCGAAGTGTCAGCTGGGTCTTGAGAGTGGTGATGATAAGAAATTCGGGGCCTGAGTTGGCCTTGTGTGATCCCTTCCTCAGGTGTCAGTAGCCTCACAAGGTAAATTGTGGTCCGTTCTTTGACTTTGCTTTCTCTGCGCTGTTTGAATATAACTGAACTTTTTTTTTTAAAGCTTTTTATTTGCATTACATATGTATGGGTAGTTCTTCAACACTGATTCTTACAAAGCTTTCCTTTACAAATTTTCCCCCTAGGCCCCTCCCCTCCCCTAGATGGCAGGAAGTCCACTACATGTTAATTATATTAAAATACTTAACAAGTCAAATATATGTATACATATTTCCATACTTATCTTGCTGTGCAAGAAAAATTGTATCTACATGAACAAAAAAAATCAGAAAAAGGAAGCACCATGCAAGCAGACATCAACATAGAGCATGAAAATGTTAATAACAGTGAACTTTTTTTGTAAATCTTAATTTTTTTTATTTGCAAAACATATGTATGGGTAATTCCTAAACATTAACCCTTACAAAGCTTTCTGTTCCAATTTTTCCCCCCCTACTCCCCACCCCTCCCCTAGATGGCAGGATATCCACTACATGATAATTATGTTAGAATACTTAAGAAATCGAATATATGTGTAGTTATTGCATCATTTTTTGTGGAGGAGAAATTGTATCTACAAGAAAGAATAATCGGATAAAGGAAATACAATGCCAGCAAACCTCAATAGAGAACATGAAAATGTTATGTTGTGGTCCACATTTCACATCCCTCTCTCTGGGTGTATATGGCTCTCTTCACAGAACAATTGGAACTGGTTTGAAGCATTTCATTGTTGAAGAGAGAGTCATGTCCATTAGAACTGATCCTCATATAGTATTGTTGTTGCCGTGAATAATGATCTCCTGGTTCTGCTCACTTCACTGAGCATCAGTTCATGCAAGTCTCTCCAGGCCTCTCTGAAATCGTCCTGCTGGTCGTTTCTTACAGAGTAATAATATTCCATAACATTCATATACCATAATTTATTTAGCCACTCTCCAATTGATGGGCACCCATTCAATTTCCAGTTTCTAGCCGCTACAAAAAGGGCTGCCACAAACATTCTTGCACACGTGGGGCCCTTTCCTTGTTTTATGATTTCTTTGGGATATAAGCCCAATAGAAACACTGCTGGGTCAAAGGGTGTGCATAGTTTGATAACTTTTTGAGCATAGCTCCAAATTGCTCTCCAGAATGGCTGGATCCGTTTGCAGCTCCACCAACAATGCATCAGTGTCCCAGTCTTCCCACATACCCTCCAGCATTCATCTTTATCTTTTCCTGTCATTTTAGCCAATCTGACAGGTGTGTAGTGGTGCCTCAGAGTTGTCTTAATTTGCATTTCTCTGATCAATAGTTATTTGGAGCACCTTTTCATATGATTATAAATAGTTTTAATTTCATCATCTGAAAATTGTCTGTTCATATCCTTTGACCATTTAATAACTGAACTTTTAAGAATCATTATGCATTGAATTTATAACAGGATGTTCAATAGAGTATTCCCATTTGCTCCCTCAGTCCCCCCCCCAAGAACAGCTCTCGCATATGATGACTGATCACTCATATTTGTACTCTGTTCTCTCTGACTTCTGATTTTTACTGTTACAAAATAAAAACGGAGAATTGAGAGACTAGTTACGCCTTGCATAACTCTTCCATTGATGTCGGATGATTGCACACATTCAAGTTTAGGCTATATAAAAACCAGTTGAAGAAACTAGGATATTTAGCCTAGAGAAGGAAGACTTGTGGGGGATCTTATGGTGGTTTTCAAGTCTTTTTTGGTCTGTCTTCTTGAGGAAAGGCTAGACTTGTTCTGCTTGGGACCAGAAGGCAGAGCCCAGAATATGGGAAAAGAAGTTTGAGAAAAACCCATATCAGTTCAATAAGCAAGAAAGGGAGTGGACTTCCCCTACTCACTAGAGATCTTCTAGCAAAGCCTGCCTACCCACTTCTTGGAAATAGTATAGAAGGGATGCTTGGGCAGGTGGGGGTAGGACCAAACCTCTTCAGACGCCTCTTTCACCTCTGATATACTGTGTAGTGTCTTCTACACTATTAGATTCCTGTTTTGCCCGCTGACCTGGGCTGATGCTAATAAGAAAATATAGCCTGAAGGGGAACTGTAGTACCTTTCAAAACTTCTAATTATGCATTCCTTATCCTCCTTTATCTACTTTGCCCAGTCATTTCTTTTGGAATTCTGTTTTTTTTAGTAGCATTTTCTGCTTGTGCCCTCCCTGAACTTTTTCCAAGCAAATTGGCCATTTTGATGCAGGGAGTAAACATGGATCAGGAGCTTCCAGATGCAAGCTCTAGGCAGGATCTACCTGAGCTTACCAAGTCACCTTACCACGCTTAACCTCTTTAGCTCTCAGGATTTGGAACAGTTACCTCTAATGTAAACCTCCTTCCTGACTCAATAATCTAATGAGTCAGGTGGTTTAATGGGTAGAGAAGTGGGTCTGCAGTCAGGAAGATCTAGATTCTAATTCAGGCACTTATAAGATATGTGATCCTGGGCAAGTAACTTGAAATGCATCTGCCTCCGCTTCTCATTTGTAAAGTAGGGCTAATAATCATGCTGACCTCACAGATTTGTTGTGCAGATCAAATGGTGTAATTTTTGTGACATGCTTAGTATAGTCCCTGGCACAGAATAGGTGCTAAATAAATACTTGTTCCCTCCCTCCTCGTGAACTTCTCTCTTACTTGATCCTTTCAATAACCCTGGGATGTGAGTAAAGTGGACAGATTATATATTTGTTTTATTGGTTAAAAAAATTGAGGCATAAAGAGGTCTAAGTTACTAGTCATGTGACCCTAGGCTAGAGAAAAAGCTTGGATTCTAATCCATGTCCTTTGACACCTGGTCCAGCAATTTCCACAATACCAAGCTTGCTTTCCATAGCAACTCATGGATAATAGTACATGTGTGTGTACATCATGGAATCTACAACTGGAAGGGACCTTTGAAGGGTTGGCTTTCAATCTATTTAGACCCCACAAGGTGAAGGGACTGGTTATGGGACTCCCAATAAATAACAGAGTTGGTTATATGAGCCTCAGTCCTCAGACACCCAACCCCGGGCTGTTTGAATTAAAGCGTGCTGCATTGGCAGCCTTTCTAAGTTTCTTGTATACAAGAATGAAACTTTATTTGAAAAGATTTTTATAGAAGACTTTCCATTTTGAATCCAGATTAACCTTGGGCTCCATTTGCAGGAGCTCATGAAGTTTATCCAAGTGGAAAATTAAAACAGTTTGTATTTAAAAACTTGGAATTTCTGGGTGTTTTGTTGTCTGTCGCTACCACACAGGTGGTTTTCCTTTAAAACAAGCCAGATGACATTTCACACTGTAGTGAATGCATCTCATATATGTCTCCAGTAAAATGTAAGCTTCCTGTTAATAGGAGCTTTTTGGGTTTTTTTTTTCTTTGTATGTATCTCTAACATCTAGCGTAGTGCTCTACATATAGAAGAAGTTGAATGGAGTAGCAACTTATTACATCTTTTCATGTCATCCTTCTACAGAATGGTCTTACTAGACTTCGGACAAAGCAAAGAAACCTGGCACCAGCTGGGTAGGTCAAGGAAGTAGCATTTCTCAAGGAGATTGTTGGTTCTCATTAATCAGAAAGTAAGTGTCAGCCAGAAGTACCGAAGAGATACAGGCAAGTGAATGATTTGTGTTAAAGGAAGTTCATGTGTGGAACAGTCCCCTTTCTGGCCTAGCAAGAGGCTGCTGCAACCTCCCAGGGGAGGTTGTCCCTAGATGGGACAGCTGCCATTTAGAGGAAAGACAGACACCTCTGGCTTGCTATTGCTAAGTGATGGATTCTGTGCTCATGAAATCCCCAGCATTATAAATCTAGGAAAGAGATGATGTGCTTGTCAGCCAGTAGTTTTCCTTTAGCAATATATATGAATTTGAACAAATGGGTTTCTTTATACCTTTTGAACCTTCGTCCTGAAGTTCCTTAAAAATGCAATGTTATTTTCATTATTTGAAGAAACAAGGTAAAACAATCTCTAATATAGTCTGATTTTCAATGTGATGGTGAACCTTAGACTTGGAAATCTATTCTGAACCTCTCAAAGGCCTTCTAGCTCAAACATTCTCAAGTTCCATTTCTCAGGTTAAGTAGACAACAGATTTCCACCATTTCTTTTATTAGAGGCTAAGAGAAACAATATGGTATCATAAATAAAAGGCCATCTTTGAAATCAGCAAGCCCGAGGTCAAATTCTCCCTCTTAGACGTGTTGAATCTATATTCTTTGGGGCAAATCAAAGTGATCTCTTTATGTCCCAGGCAGTTTTTGAAGAGTGAAGTTACAGAGCAGTTCCTGGTCTCTGTCAATGGAAGGAAATTTCCACGCCCGGGTTTCCAATAAAATCACAAGTCTGGACCAAAAAAAGTCAACAATATCTATACCCACCAGAAGAAGCTTAGTTTATGGTTTATTTTTTTCCGTGGGAAGAGTTGCTAAATGTTGTTCTGTTCATATATATATGTGTGTGTGTGTGTCTGTGTGTATGTATATATATATACATACACACACATGTATACATCATACAGACTTACATACATATACACATTCACATATAATAAGTCTGGTAAGGGCTCCATGTCCATCCTCATTTGATCTTCACTTAAAAGTCTAAGAGGGAGGTGCTATTAGCCCCATTGAACAAATGAGGAAACTGATTCTCATAGTAGAAAAACGATGTGGGCACATAACAGGAATATTTTGGATAATAATTATCTGAAATTAATTTGAACCTCGGTCTCTGATTAATCCCAAACTCTTTCCACTATCTTCTCCTTTTAGTGCACTTTTCCGATAAAGTATAATATATAAAATTAATTTGGGAGCCATTTTATATATTCAAATATATTTTAAATTTCTACACATTATTACTGAGTTTCAGTAGTTCACTAAAGCTGATAGTTATGTGAGTACTCAGTATCTTTGCAGTGGTTATCAGGGACAAAATTTGTATTAGTCTTATTTTAAAATTTTTTCTATTAGTATATTGTAAGTGTATAGTGATATTTCCACAACCTGCTTTGGGAATGAGCCTTAACCTTAAATCATTTTGTTATATGAAAAAGATAAGTCATGGCTTAGGAATAATCTGAGAGATTCCAGTGTGGGAATCATCAGAATTTTTGAAGTCTTCTGCCTGTAGCTGCTTTTTATAGCTACACACATCAGTTCAGTAAGATACACTTGCTTTTTTCTCATTAGTATTTTATTTTTCCAAATACATGTAAAGAGTTTTCAATATTCATTTTTGTAAGGCTTTGCTCTTCAAATTTTTCTCCCTGCTTCCCTTACCTGCCCCCAAGACAGCAAGCAATCGGATATAGGTTAAATGTGCAGTCCTTTTAAATGTATTTCTATATTTATCAAATTGTGCAAAAAAAAAAAAAATCAGACCAAAAGGGAAAACCCATGAGAAGTAAAAAGCAAACAAAAAAGATGTGAAAAATACTATCCTTCGATCCACATTGATTCTCGATAATTCCCTTTCTGTATGTGGATGGCATTTTCTACCCCAAGTCTATTGGAATTGTCTTTAATCACTATTGCTGAGGAAGACCAAGTCCATCACAGTTGATCATAATATAGTCTCTTTTTTATTTTAATACTGTTTTATTTTTCTAAATAGATGCAAAGATAGTTCTCAGAATTCATTTCTGCAAAACCTTGGTGTTTCAAATTTTTCTCTATCTCTTTCCCTCCTCCCTCCCCAATACAGCAAGCAATCCAATACCGTTCAAACATGTGCCATTCTTCTAAATATATTTCCATCTTCATCATGCCATGCAAGAAAAATCAAAAGAGAGAAAAGATAAGAAAGGGAAAGCAAGCGAACAACAACAACAAAAAGGTGAAAATACTGTGTTTCAACAAGATTATGTGATGATCAGCTGTGATAGACTTGGCTCTTTTCAGTAATTAGATTTTTCAGGCCAATTCCAGTAGACGTGTGATGGAGAGAGCCATCTTTACCCAGAGAGAGGATTGTTGGCATTGGGTGTGGATCACAACATAGTATTTTCACTTTTTTGTTGTTTGCTAGCATGTTTTTTTCTTCCTCTCTTTTTCCCTTTTGATCTGATTTTTCTTGTGCAGCATGCTAAATGTGGGAATATGTTTAGAAGAATTGCACATGTTTAACCTGTAGTGGATTACTAGCTGTCTGGGAAAGGGAGGGAAAAATTTTCGAACACAGGAGTGAATTTTAGAAACTATTTTTGCATGTATTTTGAAAATTAAAAAGCTGTTATTTTTTAAAAAAGGAAAAAGAAAATACTATGCTTCAATACACGTTCAGTCTACACAGTTCTCTCTCTTGATGTGACTGGCACTCTCTAATACAATTCTTATTGGAATTATCTTGAATCACCTCATTGTTGAAAAGATTATATCTTCATATAATCTACTTCTCTTGGTTGTGCTCACTTCACTTAGTTCATGTAAGTCTTTCCAGGCTCGTTTCAATAATATTTCATTACATTCTTAGACCACAACTTATTTGGCCTTTTCCCATCTGATGGGCATCCACTCAATTTCCACTGCACAAAGGGCTGCTATGAAAATTTTTGCACACATGGGTTTTTCCCCCTCTTTTATGATCTCTTTGTGATGCAGACCCAGTAGTTACACTGCTGGATCAAAGGATATGCACAGTTTGATACTCTTTGGGCATAGTTCCAAATTGCTTTCCAGAATGCTTGGATCATTTCACAATTCCATCAACAAGTTGCATCCCCATTTTTGAATGTTGTTTCGTTGTCATTATCTTTGATGAAATTAACTATGGTTTCTACAATTTGTTCTTTGACCACCAGTTCTTTAAGATTAAATATTTAGTCTCCAGTTAACTTTTAATTCCTTCAATAGCCTTTTACTGGATGGATATACTTTTTATTGAACTGAGTTCAGTAAAAGATATTTAATATTTTCCCTTTTTTCATTTGTGTGAAATGCCTTAATTTTGCTAAATTTTGTAAAGATGTCATAAACGCCTAGAATTGTGTAGTCCTTTTGATTTTTATTCATTAGTTGCCAGAAAGCTATAATATTTTAACTTTTCTAAAGTTCTATTTTAAAATTCTAAAATAACTATTTCTAAAATTAAAAAAAATTTTTCTTGTTTGTGTTTGGTTAGACTTGTATATCTATGAAAGGGGTACATTAGCGTCCACCACTACTATTATAATTTTACTATTTCTCGATGTAAGCCACTTAGCTTTTCCCTTAATTATTTAATGTCACCTAGTGCATATATGATGAGTATTGACATTAATTCATTGACTATGTTGCATTCAGCAAAATGCAGTTTCTCTTTTTGTCTCTTTAAATTGTCTATTTTTGCTGTTAGTTTGTCTGAGATCATGATTCCTAGTCTTGCTTTTTTTGCTTTCAGTTGAAGAATGATGGGTTTTTTTGTTTTAGTCTCTTATTTTAATTATTCAAATCTTTATATTGTGTTCCTTGTAAACAACATGTTAGTAGATTCTTATCTGTTCTGTTATCCTATTTCATTTTGTGCATTAGTTTATACCATTCACATTTATAATGTGAACCTGAGCATAAAATTTTGATCATTAATAATTTTTTCTCTCCATCCTATTATCTTATGCTTTTCCTCTCTTTGCTCGTGCTCCTTTTTCGCAAGAGATGGGTCCTTTTGAGTGAAGTGTGCTCAACTCCAATGTTGTGGGCTTAATGTAATTAGTTTCTACTTCCCTGGCCAGGTCAAATCATGTAAATGACTGGGATATAGTTTTAGCTCCAAAACTCCGCAGTTGTATCCCAGTGTAAAATGGGGATATTAATAGCATCTATCTCTGGATCAAATGAGATAATTATAAAGGACTATATAAATGTCATATAAATGTTACCTCTTATCATTATTATTATTATTATTAACATTTGCTTCTTAGCATCCCTCATCAAAAAAGTCAGTTGCCGTTGGCATTGAGGAATGTGGCTAAGGAAAACTTTTTGGTGTGGTGATGTGACATTCTCAGAAAACCTTTTGAATAAGAACAAATTTGCCTTCAATAAAGAAATTTGTTTATAATAAATGAATTAACAGCCCTTATTAGCTCTGTGGTGATCAGTAAGGAATACATTTCCTTTTCAAAATCAGCACCTACCTTCACTGACAAGTTGTAAATAATCTAGTACCATCTAACATCAAAATTCAGTTTTTTTAGTTATACTCTCCAGTGATAACATGTATGATATTCTCATAAGAGGAATTGGTATAATTGTTTTTGTCAGTCCTTTAATTTTATGTTCATTTTGGACTTTAGTTAGTGTTGATGATTTGGTGATTGGGTTTTTTTGTTTTTGTTTTTGTTTTTGGTCGGGAAACAAACTGAACATTGGAAAGAAATGGATGTTTATGCTAATTTACAAATTGCTATACATACAGATATATTTTTGAAATGCAAATACATCATCATGCTGTAAATTGTCTTAGTTACAAATGAATTTCAAGCCATTGAAGGAAAAAATTTATTTTCTTCCATTGTAGGATTATATACAATGTGACTTTTCACACTGAAGTTTCAGCATATCATGGGTCAGCATGAGAAATTAAATGAGAATTTTTTGCAAGTTCTGTGAAAGCCCCAGATGACATTCAAATGGCCAGCAAATGACAACAGAGAACCTATGACCAACTTTTACAATAAGGTATTGTAAATACCCCATAAAAGAAGAAAAAATTCAGATGTCTTCCCTGGTACAAAGAGAGGGCCAAGAAATTTTATGTAGTTTTTCTAGATTGCAGGGTTGCCGTGCTCCTAACCTCCAAGATGTGGAAAGGATAACAACTCAATTTTGCAGGGTAAATTATTTGTTATAGGCCAGTTTTCAAGTTTTTCTTCCCATGGGTAGTGCTAGCTCCTAGATCTTAATGTGGTTGTTGCTGTGGTTCGTTGGTACTTGAACTTTTTCACTCTGAATTCTTACAGTATTTTTTCTTTTACCTAGAAATTTTGCATTTTACCTATAACATACAGAAGTTTTCATTTTGGGACATGATTTGTGGCTTCTGTTCTGGTTCTAAGCATTTTGGGCTGTTTGAAATACAGTATGCAAATTATCTTTATTTTTTGGTTGTAGCTTTTAGATAGTTCAGTGGTCTTTATATTATTTTTCTCTTTAACCTGTTTTCTAGTTCCGTTGTTTTTTAATATGAAGTACATTATCTTTTTTTTATTTCAGTCTTTTACCTTTGTTTTGGTACAGTCATTAATTGATTTTTGAGCCATTCTTCAAAGGAATGTGTTACTTTCATAAGGTTAAAATTTGGGCAGGCTATTTATATAAGCATTTTATAATCTCTCCCATTGCTTTCTCCTCCTATTAAAGAGTAATTAAAAAAAACCTCCAACAAACATGGATTTCTTTCCAGCAAAGAACATTTCTACATTAACCATGTCCAGAAATTTTTACTTTAAGGATTTTAAGTCTATCATATCTCTGGCAGCATGTCAGTGGCTTGTCATTTGTCATTGCAGTAATCAAAGTTCAGAAGTTTATAAAAGTTGTTTTTCTCTATAATGATGTTATTGTTTTTATTCTACCAGTTCTGCTCATTTCAATGCATTAGTCTATAAAGATCTTCCCAGTTTCCTCCGAAGCTGTCCTTTTTGTCATTTGTTATGGCATAATGATATCCCATCACATTCACACATCACAGTTTGTTTAATCGTTTCCAATTAGGAAATGTGTCCCTCTTTAGTTTATGGCTACTAAAAAGATATAAATATTTTGTAGCTGCGGGTTCCTTTACTATTTCTTTGATCCCTTGGGAACATGGCAACAGTAAGTGCTGTCAGCAATAGCAGTCATCATCATTCGGCAGCAGTCATCAGCGGTTAGATGCTTATTTGTATTCTCTGGTCTTTATATATATTCTCTGGTGTCCTGATGCTACTTTCTCTGGGTATTTAATTTTGTGTTCTTTGAATATCTCAAGGTTGGCTCGGGCCAGAAAGGAAGCTGCCAATTTTTGGTGGCACTTCCTACATTCTAGACACTATACTATGTGTTGGAATATAAATACAAGACAGCAAGACAATCCCTGCCCTAAAACTTCCTTAAGAGTTTGACTGTTAAAGCCTTTCATATCCTGGATGCCAAACAGACAATCTCTGGGTAATATATAAGCAAGTCAGAGGTACCCTTATTCTTGTGTTCCTGGACTTCAAAACTCTGAAGATCTCAAATATGAGATCCTACATGGTCTCATCTTAGGTGAAGTCTAATTGTTGTCTTCCTGCTCTGAGCTTGGCTGACTCCTGACCCCAGTTTGTGTCTGGGTAACACAGCTTCCAAGGCTGTACCTTGGTTTGAAGGTCTAGCAGATAGGTAAGGTTTTTACCTTAGTCCCTGTTACCTGCTTTGTGAGGGCTTTCCCTTTGCTCTGAGCTAGTCGATGGCCTAGTCACCCAGCTGATGGTTCCAACATGGGTTTATAGGCCAAGTCAGAGATAAGGCTTGTTTTTGTTCCTGGTCCTTGCCTGACGTACAGCCTCAGGCCCCAGTGGAACTAGATAGACGACCCTGCTCCTTTTAACAGTGATAAGGCATACTGTCAACAACATCAAACAACACATCTATCTTGGATCTGAAATCCTGCTCTAAGATTGGATTGATACAGTTGCTGGCTTGCTTTATGTTCTTGCTTCCTGCTTAAACCTCAGGCCCAGTTAACCTTGTATCATTGACCATTCCTCACCCAGGTATACTCTCAGCCTCTACCTATGCCAAAAACTCAATTAGCTCAAGAGTTAAAAGTTACATAGTCACTGGTTTTCTTCTGTTCTTAGCAGTGGATCTTTTTGCCCTGTTATACAACTGCAGACCTAAGGCTATAGCTTGTGCTGAAAGGTTCTGCACAGACCCTCCTGGCTGATACCCCTACCTAGTACTCATAGATCTCCGACTGTCTTCTTATGATAATCTGAACTGGAGAACAGACTCCCTGTAATTTTGTTCCTTTTATTTTCTAATCACTGCTTGGACTGGTGTTCTTCCTCAATTTTTAGTGGAATAGTTCCGAGAGAGAGAGAGCTGGGTTATGCTACTTCTTTCTACTCTGCCATTTTTGCTATTTTACTGATTATTTTGGCAGTATTGTATGCACATGCACACTCACTCATATTATTTAATTCCCTTTGTAGAATATGAGATCTCAAGAGTTTTGAAGTCTAGGAACTCAAGAAGAAGAGAATCTGAGACTTGCTCATGTATTATCTATAGATTACGTCTGTTTGCCATCTAGGTAGGTTATGAAAGGCTTTTAAAAGTCAAGCTTTTAGGAAAGTTTTAGGGCAGGGATTGTCTTGCTCTCTTGTATTTATATCCCAACACATAGCATGGTGCCTAGAATGTAGGAAGTGCTTAATACTATGCTCCTATGGTTGTGATTCAGGGAGTATGTTTGGGTTTGCAGTCTCTGGTAGTTTCAGCTTGACTCTGGATCACCCCTAGTCTAGCAAACTCCAGGTTTTGTGGGAGTGGGTTCCATTGGCCCTAGCCTAAATGACTTCTACTCAAGCTTTCCAACTAGAATTGTTTGAGGGCCACGGTAAGGATTTCAAGCCTTATCTCCGCCCCCGCCCCAAATTAAAGCAGAACTAACAGTAGTGAAATTAGGGGAAGGAGGGAAATGGGATTACTGAAAGACTATAAAAAAGGAAGGAATTTAGGCCCTATAGACACTAAACAGTGATCACAGCTGTTGGCTTTAAAGAACATAAAACAGTAATAGGATCAAAAGAACCTTGAAAGAGCACCTGTTATAGAAGGAGACCAGCCTTTGTCAACATCTAGCTACACCCCCGGGGATGATTGGTTCCATGTGGCTTTTAAACTCAGAGCCATATTGGGGGCATTGTTTGTATGTGTTTCTTATTAATAATGTCTTTAAAAAGCTTTTTTTTTTCATATTTATGCCACACTTGTTTCCATTTATCTGCCTACCCCCTTATAACAAAGGAAAACATTTAGCAAAGCCATTCAACCCAGCAAATGAATCTGCTAATCTCTACCCGTTTTACCTTTCCAGTCCCTTCTCTTCTGAGAATAGGAAGGTAGTTGTCCTTATTGATTCTCCAATATCGAGTCAAGTCAACAAGCAGCAAGCACCATGCAAGTTCCTACTACAACCCAAATGCTGGGGACACAAAGAAAGACCAAAACAGTTCTTGTTCTCAAGAGGCTTACAGGTCTTGCTTTCCTCCCCCTAAATCCCTGTGACTTTCTTGAATCCAGAAGATCCCTTTGCCCCTGTGGACCTTTCTTTGCTTGGTGATTTCCTCCTAGAACCTCCATTTTGAGGAATGGCTAGGCCAGCTATGTTCACTTCATTATTCTCTCTCAGGCTCAGCTTCTTACTTTCCAAACTTCTTTCTCCACCATGCCCCAGAATGGTTACTGTCTCCATCCCTCTGTGCTTTTTTTCAGCTTCTTTTTCTTTGTTGTCTTGCCCCAATCAAATATAAAGTCCTCAAAAGTCAGGGATTAGCTTCTTTTTACATGTATTTGTATTCCTTAGCATGTTGTCTGACACATAGTATGCACTTAGTAAATGTTATGACTTGTGGAGAAAACAAGATATGTAGAGGGTAAATTGTAGATAGTCTCAGAGGGAAGGCACTAATATAAGAGGGGACCAGGAAAGTTTTTTTTTTGAAGAAAGTAGGATTTTAGCTGAGACTTGAAAGAAACCAGGGGTGGGGACCAGAAGAGAGAGCATCCTAAGAATGAAGGACAGCCAGTGAAAAGTCATAGAAATTAGAAATGTGTTGGTTTTCGTAAACAATAGTAAAAAGTCCAGTATTACTGGATTGCAGAGTCCATGGAATGGACTAAGATGTTCAAAGGGTGGGGAGGTAAGAAGGGGCAAGGTTATAAAAAGCTTTAAAAGTAAAATGGAGAATTATATATTTGTCCTTGGTAACTACTGATTGAGTGAGGAGTCGAAGATGACACCACGATTGTCAGCCTGGGTGACTAATGGGAGGGTAGTGGTACCCTCGACAACAATTGGGAATTTAGAAAAAGGGGAGGATTTTGTGGGAAAGAAGATGGATTCAGGTTTGGACATCTTGAGTTTAAGATGTCTAGAGGAATTCCATTTCAAGATATTCTGTTCAAAATATTCAGTAGGCTTGTGGAGGTGTGAGACCGGGATCAGGAGACAAGTTAGAACTGGTTGAATACATCTTAGAATCATTCTCATAGAGATACTGAATCCATAGGAGCTGATAACATCAAGTGATACAGTACAGAGAAGAGGAAAGGCCCCAGGATGGAAGCTGGGGGAAACCTATAGTTAGCGTGCATGACCTGAATCAAGAGCCAGCAAAAGATCTGAAAAACATCCACCAGACAGCGTGGGGTGGGGAGAACCAGAAGAGAGCTATGTTGCCAAAACTTAACGAAAAGAGAGAATCAAGAACAGAGTAATCAGTGTCATAGGCTAAAGAAAGGTCAAGGATGAGAATTAAGAAAAGATCATTTGATTTTTCATTGAAAGGTCATTGATAATTCTAGAAGGAACAGTCAGACTTCAGAGAATAAAGAAGAGAGTAAGAAGAAAGTAATCGGAAACATCAATTATAGATGAGCATCTCAAAGTATTGTACTGTGAAGGATAGGGATGGAGAAATGGAGAGAAGATTTTTGGGGGGATCAGACAGCAAGGGTGGTAATCTGTAGACAAGGGGAAATTGAAGATTAGTGAGAGAATAGTGATGCAGTTAGAGGGCCAGACCTGAAGACTCAGGTTCAAGTGTGGCTTCAAAAACTTATTAGCTGTGTATGACCCTGGGCAAGTTACTTCACCCTCTTTCCCTCAGTTTGCTCATTTATAAAATGAGCTTCAGAAGGAAATTGCAAAGCACTCTTAACATCTCTGCCAAGAAAATCCCAAATGGGATCACAATGAGTTGGCTAGAACTGAAAAATGACTGGACACCAACAGGGATGATAGAGGGGTCAGCCAGTCCTGAATCAACAAACGCTCATTTTGTTTCCCACATTTTTTCTTTTTTTAGTAATTTTCTTCTTTATATCATTGTAGACTAGGGTGAAGAGACCCGATCAGATACTTTGCAAAGAACATGCATCTTTTAGAAACCCATGTAAATGAAGGTGAGCATTTTAGGGAAAGCAGGATTGTTGAGCCTCTGACCAACAAAGACATCATTCCCTTATGGGGAAGTTCTAGTCACTGCTGAATGTTGACAGACTTGTTGACTGGAATGTTGACTAGAGGGATTACTTACCCTGACAACAATAATAAAAGAAAGGTGCCGTTTTAAACTTTAGCCTGCCAGTCCTTTAGGCCACCAGAAATCCAGTGTAAATATTTGTCAGCCTTTGAGTGAAAGTTTTAGATTGCTAAAAATAAAAGTAGAATCTAAAAAAGCAGGATTTCTAGACATCAAAATCATCTTAATCAAATATGGAAAATTCAGCCATACACAGACACAAGCATGCACACTACCGCATATACAAAGTCACAAGTCGTCTTATTTCCAGGACACAAAACATATTTAGAAACTTCAAAAAATCAAGTTAGCTTTTTAAATTTTCATTTAGTTTTTGGGCATTGATTGTATGGGTGTAGCTAGAGAATTATCTTTTTTCCTTAATATGGGAGAGGTTATTACTATATTAATGGATAAAATAAGTATAAAGTGTATTAGCTCAGCGTGCTTTCATACCCAGAACAGGGCTAGGTGTTTGTTCTAGCTACAGCATGGAGACAAGCCCCCCTCAGGATGCTTCTCCATGAAGACAAAGCAGAGAATTTCCTAGTGGCCCCTTTGTGGCCAGTGGCTCATAGTATTTTGAGTTGACAAAACTTTTAGGAATCATTTTAGTTCTGGTTTGTCTAGGAGGAACAGTATTGTTAGACCATTTTGATACTGGGAAGAGGCCACTTGGAAAGTACAGTTAAGACCCCGGTGGCACAGATTCCAGGTCTTCCCTAGGCCTTCTCCAGCCTGGTCCTGTCTAGGTTCTTCAGGGCATTGTGGTAATGGCATGCCAAGGAATCTGTCATCAAGGATTCACTAAGCTGGTAGGTGCTGTGCCAAATGCTGGGGAACTCTAGCTTTTAAGGAGTTTACAATCTACTGGGGAAGGCAATATGTGTATACACACACACACACACACACACACACACACACACGTATGTTAGAATAGATATGTGGTAGATCAGGGAGGATGCTAGCAGGTGGAGAATCAGTAAAGATTTCATATGGAAGGTAGTACTTGATTCTTTTAATTTTTGTATGTTATTTTTAATTGACAAACATTTATTCTCCTGTTCCATCTGGAAGAAAAGCAAAGCAAAGCTCTTGTAACAAGTATAGTTAAGCAAAACAAAATTCCCATATTGTCCATGTCCAGAAATGTGTATCTCATTCTGTACCTTGAGTTCATCATTTATGTCAGGAAATAGGTAGCATAGATAATTATCAGTCCTCTGCAGTTGTGCTTGGTTCTTGCATTGGACAAAGATCTTAAATCTTTCAAAGTTGTTTGTGTTTACATTCTTGCTTTTTGTTGTACAAATTGTTCTTCTGGTTCTCTTACTTGACTGCATCTGTTTGCCCAGCTTTCTCAGAACTTTTCCCTTTCATCATTTATCATGGTCCAATAATATTCCATTATCTTCATGTAGCAGAGTCTGTTGAGCTTAGCTTTCAGTTTTTCCCACTACAGAAAGTGTTAGTGAGCTGAATCTTGAACGATCCTATGAGGCAGATGTAAAGGGGGGGGGGGGGTACATTCCAGACATAACAAAGCCCCAGAGGCAGGAAATGGAATTTCGTGTGTGAAAACCAGAAAGAAGGTCATTTGATTAGACCAGAGAATGCAGAAAGGAAAGGGCTGTATAATGAAATGTAGTACGTGGCGCTATAATCTAATGAGAAGTAGAGAATGAAAAGGGAAAGGGAGCGTGGGGCCAGGCTGTGAATGGTTTTAAAAGCTAAACGGAGGTGTTTCTATTTTTCCTACAGCCAGTAGGGAGCAATGAAGTTTATTAAGTAGGACACTTACATATAGTTACATTTGCCTGTGTTTAAGGCAAATTTTTATACCTGTATTAAAAAAATAGATTGGACTGGGGAAAGATTTGAGCTGGGAGACTAAATTAGGCTATTGCAGTAGTTCATACAGGAAGAACTGAGCTAAGTGTGATTGCATAAATTAAGAGGCGTGATATTGTAGAGGTAGAAATGGTAAGACTTGGCAGTGGCTTGGATGTGTGGGGAGAGGGGGACTGGTGAGTTGAGTGTGGGTACTGAGTTTGGGAACTTGGGAAGCTCGAGGAATGGCGGTATCTTCAAAGAGAAATGGGCATGTTGAAAAGAGGCGTTGGTTTGTATCATTGGTGATGATGACCAAGAATGTGGATTGGAATTGTAAGGAGATGGTATACTAATTCACTTGTGGTGGAACTGTGAATTGATCAAGCAATTCTGAAAAACCACCTGGAACTATACCCTAAAGATATGGTGTTTCAATATTCATAAGTAATTTATGCCCTTGAGAGCCAGTGACATCACTTATAGACATAGATTGCAAAAAGATCAAAGCTGGCTGGAAGGAGAGGGCCCATATGCAGAAAAAAAATTTTTTAGTAATGCTTTTGGTTGTAGCAAAGAATTGTAAGCAAAGTATATGTCTGTCCTTTGGGGAATGGCTGAAAAAATTATGATGTATGAATAGAATAAAGTATTAATTAGCTCTAAGGAATGACATGAGACAAATTGGAATAATTTGAGAAGATCTGCACAAACTGATGCAGAGTAAAATGGGAAGAACCAGGAAAACAACTTATCTGATGAGTACACTAATGTAAAGGAAAATCATTTTGAAAAACTTCTAATTGTGATCACTGCCATGACTTCAAAACAGTAATGATGAAAAATACCTCCCACCTCAGATCTTAAGGTTAGAGATCATAGCTCTGAATCTGCAAGGGATCTCAGAAGCTATTTAGTGCCTTCGTTTTATAAACAAGGAAGCCGAAGCTCAGAGAAGTAAAATCACTTGTCCCAGGTCACGTAAGCAGTAAGCATCAGAAGGGGGATTTAAATGAGGGGCTTCTGGCCCCAGAGTTAGTGCTCTGGACAGAAGGGACAGAAAGAGACATACATCCTTCAGCATGGCCAATGGGTGGTTTTGTTGTGAGGGAGGAATTCTACTTAGGGAAGGACATCTTGTGGGGGGAAAGGTTTGTGAGGAGTAAGTATGTGACTAGTAATAGTGATAAAAAAAATAGTAGAGGGGGGAGAGAGAAAAAAGCATCAGTGAAGCATTAAAAGAGCCAAAGACAGCAGAGAGAAGTTTAGAAGGGGACATTATTAGCAGGGAAATTTTGTTATGTTGAATGTATTATGTACTGTAAAATTATTTGATAGAAATTGAGTTTATATACAATCTTATTTTTCTGTATATTGAAATGTTCATGTTTCTGAAGTTCCCAGTAAAAAAAAAAAGAGTGGTTTTGAGGGAAACAGAAGTGAGTTCTGATTGGGAGAAAAATGTAGTTCCTGCAAGTAAACCTGTGGGAAGCTGCCTAGGTTCCCTGTCTGCAGGTATATGCTAGTCTGCTCCCCATAGGGGAGAATTGATTGGTTAGTGGGGTTTCAAGGAGGGCTCACAGGGTGCCAAATACACTGGCACCAAAAATTACATTCTCTTCAGAGAGAAGAGGAATGACATTTTAGGGTAAAATGTCAACAGGACGCCTAGATATTAGGTCTGCGTTTCTAAAGCAGTTTCTGCGGACTGATCCAAAGGACGAGAGAGGTACTGAAGACTTATTTTTGAAGTTTAATGAAAAATCCTGAAGCTTGTGAATTTTCTGGGCTCATGCAGCTGTTTGAATTCACGTGCCCTGTAGCAAATTTGGAGTTCAGTTAGGATGGACTCTCCAAGATGTCCTCGCGCTTTTCAAATGACCCTCTTGAATCCTGGCTGAAGAGAGTGTAGGAGGAAGAAGGAACTGGAAATGCTGTGCCAATGATTCTGACAGATGTGAGAGACAGGAAGTAGGGGGCTAGAGCAACTCACCAGAGAAGCAATTTTTTTTTTAAAGGGCGTGAAAAGGAACAAGCTGTGGATTATTTTTCATTGGATTTCATCCCAACCATGAATTCAAGTCAAAAAGATCTCATTGCAGACATATGAATCTCTTTGACACAGAGAAATGACATAGTGCTCAATTCCTAGGCCTGGGCTAATAATAAAGTGTCTCCCCCCCCCCTTTCTGAGGTATTTTGTGTCTGCCTGACCATCACTGGATGGAACCACAAAGGAAACACTGGCAGGAGATCAGGCCTCCTGGAATTCATTAAAGACAAGGAAAAAATCTTAGACCTTGGTTGCACATCAAGAGACTCCAACATCCAAAGCTTTGGCAGGACTATTTGAGTATGATCTCCTGCATTCTAAAAGTCAGAGTGAAAATCTTGATTTTCTACCAAATGTTGGATCTGATATATCTGTCTGTGAGGGGGTCATTTATGTAGTAGAATCATACTGGCTCCAAACAATACCAAGGTCTTAACTGACGGATAGTGATCATATTTCCCTAATGGTACATACAGAAAGGAAAGAGTGTACCACCTGACTAAATCCCAGAAGTTAGTGCTTTTGGGGGCTAGGGGTTGTCGGCCTATAGCATGTGGGCTGCGTTTCATTGGCTCCCGGCTAATGTCAGCCAGTATATCCCTTCCCATGCCACCTTTAAGATCTAGTAGGTGCTTGCTTTTTCCACATATGTGATACAAAGCTGGATAGATCAACGATCAATACCACTGACAACCTCCTCCCTTCCACTCCTCCTTGGTTTCTCACCTCCACTCTCTAGTAAAGCCAGGAAATAGGGATTGTAATCTTGACACTCCTTTTATAATATTGCCAACTCTTATTAAAGGCATTGTCAGATGTAGCAAAGGAATGGTATTGATAAATCAAGAAGTATATATTAATACCTATTAGGTGTTTGGGAACTGCACCAGGCACTGGAGATGCAAAAACGATTAAAGCCATCAGTGACCTGGTAGCTTACAATATACACAAATTGTATGTGTATGGTGATAACCATACTGAATACAAGGAAGTTTGGGCGGGGGTACGAATGGCTTCACAGAAAAGGCAGCCCTTTAACCAAGCTTTAAAAGAAAGTAGTTATTCCAAGGGGTGGCCACAAGGTGATTCATTCCAGATAGGGTAGACAGTGCAAGGACATGGAGAAAGGAGGAAGCAAGAGTGGAATCAGGCTAGAAAAACAGGTTGGAGCCAGATTGTGAAGGGCTTTAAATGCCAAGCAGAAGATTTTAGATATGATCCTTGAGGGATCCACTGGAGGTTATTGAATAGGGAGGGGACCGACAGAGGCAGAATCCTGTTTGAAGAAAATCACTTCGGTTGCTGGATGGAAGATGGATTGGTAGAGGAGAGCCCTGAAACACAGGGGCCGGTTAAAAGACTCTTGTATTAATGTAGACTAGAGATGATGAGGGCTTAAAATAGGATGGTGGCTATGTGATTGGAGAAAGAGGGGACTTACATGAGAGATGCTGCAAAGGTAGCAACAAGATTTGGCAACTGATTGAATACCGGGCTGAGAGAGGGGGAGGAAAAGGAGGCTCACATACCAGGAACTGGGCAGAAATAGGGAAGTTCCAAAGAGGGGAAAGCTAAAGAGCTCTACTGGGGCCTAGATGCCTGGGCCATCCAATGTCAAGCAGCGAAGGGGTAGAGGGAGAGGGGCATGGCTAAAATTCAGGAAAGCCATAAGGGCTGGAGGCGGGGCATGGCATCTCCATACCTGGGTGGTCTTGGGAAAATGGCTCAATTTCGTTTTCTGACCACTGTGGGGACTGAGCTCCCATCCAGCTTTGGAGGTGTGGTCCTCTCTGTAGATCTGGGAGGCGACTGCAGAGATGAGAATGAAGGTCATGGCAGTTAAGGAAGTCACTGAGAGAGGGTGAAGAGAGAAGACGACCCAGGCCAGAGCCTTGGCTTATACCTACTACACTTGTAGGATTATCTAGTGGAACATCTTTTCTACGGTTTCTGAACTTTTATAGCCTCACTTTCTGAATAATCATAATGGAAATCATAGATGTAGTTAGAGCTAGAAAGAATCTTATCTAGTCCAATCACCTTGTTTTACAAATGAGGAGACTGGGGCACATATAGGGAAATTGACTGCCTCAAGGCATAGGTAAGAAGTAGCAGAACTAGTACTTGACCCAGGCCCTGTGACTAAGTATACAACACTTTCTCTAGTATGTGATTGGGCCTCATATCTAGGAGGTTTGAAAGAAAGGGATGCTTAATGTCCTTAAGTCGTTTCAGTCTGTCTCACTTTTTATGATCCTATTGAGGGTTTTCTTGGCAGATAGTGCTTTGTCTTTTCTTCTTCGCTCATTTCAGAGATGAGGAAACTGAGGCAAATGAGGTGAAATGACTTGCCCAGGATCATACACTAGAAAATGTCTGAAGCTGGATTTGAACTCGGGATGATGAGTAATTCTGACTCCTCAGTCCACTGAAGTGCCACCTAAGCAGCCCAGTGCTTATTTTAAATGTGTTTTAAGATACAGCTTCACCTAGAATTGAGAACTGGGGAGAGGAGGATCTATCACTGAGTCACTTAGGTAATTCAACTGCTCAGTTTGGGAAATGTTTATTGAAATGCTCACTGGGTGCCAAGCACTACAATGGGCCTTAGAGGAGAGAGAACATTTATAGGAGATGGTTTACATTTACTTGTGAAATTTAAAGTATTTTTCAGAAAGATCAAGTTTGCAGCATGTACAAAACTTTACCTTGAGTCAAGATGGTATTTTTTTAAACATAAGGTGTTTTAATAATATAATTTTAAAATATGGAAATATTTTGGAGCTTTTAATGAAAAATACTAGAAATGTTTAAAAATGATTATGTAGCATTAAAAGAAAAAATATTAAATAACAGATTAAGTCCTATTACTCCGAAAACATTCTAAGTACCATGAAGCCTGAAACCATATCTTACAGATCATTTTATCTGATATTCTTTTTTTTTATTTTATTTGCATAACCTATGTGTGGGTAATTCTTCAACAATAACCCTTACATAGCTTTCCGTTACAAATTTTTCCCCCCAACTCCCCACCCCTCCCCTAGATGGCAGGATATCCACTACATGTTAATTATGTTAAAATATTGGCAAATCGAATATATGTATACATATTTCCAAACTTATCATTGTTGTGCAAGAAAAATCTTATCTACACAAACGATATATCAGATTAAAGGAAACACAATGTAAGCAAACATCAATCAAGGAGTATGAGAATGTTATGTTGTGGTCCACATTTCCCATCCCTCTCTCTGGGTGTATATGGCTTTCTTCAGTGAACAATTGGAGGTGGTTTGAAACAAACATTTCATTGTTGAAGAGAGCCATGTCCAAGATGGTATTTTCAAGTGCAGAGTTATTAAACAATATTATTTCTTCATTCGCTAAGAGTATTGTTGTTGACCAGAAAGAGTGTCACCCTTGACAAGTCCAATCCACGTGGCAGAGTTCTTTGTTACAGTGTAGTGGCCAATGAAAACCATGGGGGAGGGGGGATGATTGGGAGAGCCTTGACAGCTTCCACATAGTTAGGAAACCATTTCACAAAGGAGATGATGCTCAACCTTATTGTGGGGAGGGAGGAGAAACCCCAGGCCAACAGCTCAGGTTTCAGGCCCCTTACTGGGATTGGAGATGGCGTTCTTGACTCTCAGATAGTCCAGACCAGCGAGTTTCTATAGAGAATGGGGAGAGATAAGACCAAGGTGTCACTCTGTGAAAAAATATATAGACGTGACTTCCAACTAAATCTGTCTGTATAGAGAAGCAAGCTCCCTTATGAACATGGGAGAAGAGCCTCAAGAGTGTGAAATCTTTTATTAGAGCTGTGACTTTTGCCAAAAGAGCTTACCAGATCAGGAGGGGACCTTTCAGGCTTCCCTTCAGGGCAGCATGTGTGGCTGACTTGGTGAGAGTAGCAGCAGTTCATTATGCAAATAATAGCCTGTGCCAGTGAAGAACCCTGGCATGGAAACATTTCTCAACTAGGAACCATGAGTAGTATCCTTGTGGGATAGTGGCTGAGAAGAGTCCAGTTGGATCTAATCAATACGTATTAGTACATTGTAAATAACTTTTAAATGTGCTTTTACATAGCTTTAAATGAGCTACCACAGTCCCTTGAGTTGATGCCACTGTTGCAAAATAAAATGATCTACACAGTATGACTGACATCAACAAAGATCCCCTGGGCATTCAGGGAAAGAAAGCTGGTACCATGACATTACCCCAAACAGCTAGGTTGGTTTAAACATCATAACAGCAGTCTTATTAATAATGAGCAAAATAGCAAGGAACAAATCGTCTTCTTGAGAGTAGAAACTATGATTTGTTTTGTTCTTGTTGGATAGTTCCTCTTTGTCCCAATCCTTCATTTCTAAATGAAGAAACAGAAGTCTAAGATAGATATCAGGGAATATAAGAAAATTTAAAAGGAAGCACAGAAAAGCAGGGTAACTTCAAAAACAATGTATTTATAACATACTTTTAAAAAAAGTAAAGTCTAAAATGAAAGTTCATGATGTTATACTGAATTTTTTCTTTATGTTGTGCTATATATATGAAAATATCTTTTTTGCAACAGTAATCAATTTGATATAGATTATACATGTATATGTACATATTAGCCTTGTTTAGCAATTCACTTTAATGCACATTAAGTGCCTACTGTGTATAACAGTTTCCTCACCTATAAAATGAGCTGGAGAAGGAAATGGCAAACCACTCTAGTGTCTTTGCCAAACAAAAAAAAAAACCCACAACTCTAAATGATGTCACGAAGAATCAAACAGGACTGAAACTGACTGAACCATCCAACATAAACAAAAGCTATAGTCTCTTTCCTCAAGGAGACAATTTATTCCTTGATATTTTACTCATTTTTAATAGACTGCTGTTAGGTTTTCACTAACTTAGAAGTTTGGGGTAATGATCATGGTAGTAGTTTTCTTTCCCTGAATGCCCAAGGGATCTTTGTTGATGTCAGTCATACTATGTAGATCATCTTATTCTGCAACAGTGGGATCAACTCAAGGGACTATGGTAGCTCCCCATCCCAAAGAACATTAAAAGTCATTTATAATGCATTAGTACGTATTGATTGCAGCCACTGGATACAAGGACAAATCCAGAGATGTCCCTTGAGATAGGAAGATACCATAGATCCAAACAGGGTCTAGTCCCAGTGGTTTAAAGAGTCTCAACTGGCTTGGGCCATGTCAGGGCAGTTAGCTGGCACATGATGTTTAAACACGTGGTATGATCCTCAAGAAGATTGAAGGGCTAAGACTTTGCCAGGCAATCATCAGAGTGGCATGTGCCCTGCCCATAGCTGAGATAGTCAATCTGTCTCTTTTGCAATAGCTATACACAGATAAGGGGCCATAATACCAATAACATCCCCTTTAGCACTGGTATTTTGTGGTTTCTGCTCAAAACATGGCTCTATACCTGCATAGCATTAAGGGTTATTCAGAAAAGAAACTGCCTTTATCTCCCAACTTTGACAAACCTTAGAAACTACTTTGGAAGGTTTTTGACTAGAATAAACATTAGTGACTCAAGATTTTTTTCACTTTGGCTTCAGAATTCTCTTAAGCATCACAATGTGCAGAGTGGGAGGAAGTTATTGTCTAGGAACTTCATTCAGTTTTTGTAAAGGAAGGAAGGGAACTGTTTTCTCTTTGTGAGTACCAATATTGTGATGTTATAGAACATCAGGCTCCTGGGCTGTTGGCAGTAAATCTACCATCTTCTCCTCCTTCCTCTCTCCCTGCCCAATTTATTTGCTCAAATCAAAAACAGTTCTATAAAATGGGAGACAGTATTGAAGAAAGAACTCTGGTTTCCTTCTCCAAGGATTTAAATTTAATTCTAGCTCTCGTGGTTGGTATGTGTCTTGAGGGGCCCAGCTTCTTCATTTGTAAAATGAAGGGGAGAGACTAGATTTATACTCAATTTTCAAAAGTTCTGAACTTAACAGTCATCAAATAATTAATATTTTTAAATGCTAAGTAGAACAGAAAAGGAGGATTATATATGAAACTGAATAATTTTGGGTGTAGTTTGCTTCCCCCCCTTTTAAAATAATCTCTTTGTGCAATTTCCAAAGACAATTTCTGACGTCCTTTAAAAAAAAACTTTGAATTCTAAAATTCTATAATTACCTCCCTTCCTCTCTCACTATTCTCCCTCATTAAGATGCTTAGCAATAACATAAGTTATGTATGTGTTTGGGGGCGGCTAGGTGGCGCAGTGGATAGAGCACCAGCCCTGAAGTCAGGAGGATCTGAGTTCAAATTTGGTCTCATACACTTAACATTCCCTAGCTGTGTGACTCTGCGCAAGTCACTTAATCCCAATTGCCTTAGCAAAAAGCAAAAAAAAAGTTATGTATGTGTTTGCTTTTCCTTTTTATTTTATAATACATCTAGCAGTTAATCAACAAGCATTTATCAAGCCCTTACTATGGTGCCAGGACACAAAGAAAATGAGAACATCCCTTCCCGCAGGAAACATATTTTAATGGGGGATGTAACATGTAAAGAAGTAGGTGTATGTAAGATAGAGATAGAATAGCTGGAAAGTAATCTCAGAGAGAAGGGCCCTAGAGACTGAAAGAACAGAAGAGATCTCCTATGGAAGGTAGGATTTGAGCTAAATTTTGAAGTCAAAGTGTTACTTGCAAGATGCACCAAGTGTGTAGTGCAAAGGAAAATGTATGGAGGAAATGAAGCGACTCGAGATTTGGAAGTTGATGAGGGGCCTTGTCACGCAGAGCTTTCAATCTCAAATGAGTTTATAGTGACTGAGAAGATGATGGTATTCTGAACACAAATAGGAAAGAAATTCAGAAATGGGGAGGTTTGGAGGGAATATAATAATAGGTTCAATTTTGGACCTGTTGAGAATGATTCCGAAGGGGCATCTGGTTTAAAATGTCCAAAAAACAGTTGGTATCACATGACTATAGCTTAGGAGAGAAACTAAAGCTGGATACATCAATCTGGGAATCATTTGCATAGATGATAGGGAACTGACGAGATCACCAGATGAGACCAAGACCGTGTAACCAGGTTGTTTCTGGCCTTACCCTTTCAGGTCTAGAACTTTTCTACTTTATCCATCATCCTCCTTCCCACTTCTCATCCCCATCAATGTTCTCAGTTTTCACTCCCTAAGAGGGAGGTAATTGGGGATTATCTCATCTCTGCCCTTGGCTTGAGTGTCACAGATTGGGTTCACCTCATTCTAGGGGTCCCAGCGACTAGCTTTCTGGTTTCATTTAACCAGTTAACATCGGGTTACCTTTTACAAAGGGATATTTACCTCAAAGTTATGATAACAATTCCTTTAACTCTTTGAGGGCTTAATTCTTCCTACCACCTTGGCATCTGGGGAGGGGGGAAAGATTAGGCTCATTGCTTATCTCAGTTTCTATATTGCATTAATTCCACCAAGTTCAAATCCAAAGCCTGACTGGGCAAGCTTCCAGGTACCCTTGCTCCTTAGCACTTTCTGTCTGTGCTGGCTACAATATCTGACCTGGAACCTTGCACTCCTAGATCCTCATGGCTCTAGTTCCTGGATTGGAGGCTCTACTCTCTGCACCTAGAACTAAAAAGGACAAAACAAAAATATAGGAGAATGGAAGGGGTCTGTGTAGGATGGAGGAGGAAAGAATAGTACTTGTAGGGCTTTCTGATTCTTAGTCCAGACATGATGCCATCGTCTTTATGCTGTTGCTTATAGGCAGAAGTACAGATGTTGGCCAAATAACCCCTCCCCAGATCAGAGGGGCTCTTGTGTGTCACTGGTTCATTTTACAGTTAGCAAAAGTGAAGGGAGTTCTTTTGGAAATTTGTGCTTTGAGATGCATAATTGCAGCTTATACTTGTGAGAATTGAGGGCTGGCAGACTCAGGCAGAAGAAGTCACAGAAACTGCCTAACTAGCCAATCTGTTTCCTCCTCTACAAAGTGAGTGCGTTGGACTAAATGATAGTGAAGAATCTTTCCAGCCCTCACATTCTGTGTTCTATGAATAAGTTTGGTTCTCCGATGTTGTGCTGTACTAAGCAGCTGTCTCCCGTGCCCTCCTTCCTTTTTATTGAGAAGTCATTCTGGGCTGGAGAACTGCATGGAGGCAGTAATGAACTTGACAGGTGTCAAAGAATGGCAGAAAGATCTGGGTGGTAGAATGAAGAATGTGTGCTGGGGAGCAGTAAGAAACGAGTTTAAATTGGTAGTATTTCCAAATTATGAAGAGTCTTGAAAGGCGGGTAGAGGAGTTTGGAGATTTGTGGGGCGGTGGCAAGAACCTTGGAGTTGGAATCAAGGAGATGCTGCAGCGTTTTGAATGTCTAGTGTTACATGAAAATCTCGAAGCCCTGGGTTGGGTGCTGCCTCAGATACTTAGATTGGGTGACCCTGACCCTGGGCAAATGACTTCATATCTCTCAGCCTCAATTTCCTCATCTGTACAGTGGGGATGATAATAATAGTACCTACTCTACCTCCCATAGTTGTGAGAAGCAAGTGATACAGCATATGTAAGCACTCTGTAAGCCTTAAAATGCTGTTATCATCGTAATCATCACAGTAGCAGTGGTAGTATCCCCTGTTTTATATGATTTAGGACAAGTCATTGGACAGCTGTGGGACATCATTTCTCTCACTTAATGGTGAGAGTTGGATTCCTAAGCCCCCTTTTCAGCTCTAAATCTATAACCCTATGCTCTCAGCTCCAGGGCTCCCAGTCCTAAGCCCCCACAGGTCCTAAGGTAGTCCTAAGTGGCTTTGGACAAGTTCTTTTCCCTCTTCAGGCCACCATTGCCTTATCTATAAAAGGAGGAGCTTAGGCTGGTTGACTTCCCAGGTCCTTTGCAAATCTGTACTTAGGATCCTGTATTGTGGAAGGCTTCAGCAGGGAAATAACATGATGAATGGAGTGCTTTAGGAAGTTGTGACTATAAGAGGGGGTAAAAGCAGGAAGACTAGCTTGGAAATAGGTGCAGTAATCCAGCCGGAAGGCCCTGGCCTAGGGTCATGTCAGTGAAAGTGCAGAAATGATTCACTGGGACTTGAAGAGAAATTAGTTATAGCAAACAAAGAAGCAAGATAAGTTAGGGATAACTTGAGCCCAAGTGATTGGAAGAATGGTGTTGCCCTTGACATAAATTGGGCATTTAGGAAGGAGATTCTGTTCTGGAAGCAAATTATATATTCAGGTTTATGCACATTGACTTTGAGGTAAAATAGGAAAATCCAACTGAAGGTTGTCTGTGGGCTATTTAAAATGTCACTGAAAGAGGAGCAGTGTCATCATATAGATAATAATTAGTTGTGTGAAAGTTGATGAGATCTCCAAGAGAGGGGACAGAAAGAGTAGTTGAAGGGCAGGCAAGGACTAAGCCTTAGGGAGTACCTACAATAAGTGGTAGGAAGAATTATAGGAAACCACAAATGAAATATAGAACAGAGAGATTGGCCTGTTAGAGAAGCCAGAGGAAGAAAGTTTTTCAGGGAGGAAGTGGTCAACAGTGTCAAATGTTACAGAGAGGTCAAGGGCTGTGAGTAATCATGATTTGTCCATGAACACTAATCAAATTATCCAGATTGTTGCACAAAACTACGTTGTGCCGGCATAACCCCAAATAAAGTGCTGTTGGTGATGTAATAAGCCTTCCAAGTTAATGAGAGTACTATTTAGTGTACTCTACCAGTAGAGAATCATCGATTAATGGCATATCGGGAGTGACAGGCACCTTAGAGATCATTTCGTCCAAACCCCTTGCTTTAACAGTGAGGGAAGTGAGGCCCATTGAAGGGGAGAAATTTGTTCAATCACACACATGGTATTAGAACTCAGATTTCCTGACCCTTGGGTTGTACTTATTCTGCCATGCCTGTAATTTAAAAAACTCTTAGTCTTGGTGAAGGTTTCAATAAGTTCAGGGGTTCTTAAATTGGCATCTATAAACTTAATTTTTTATTTTTTGATAACCGCATTTCAATGAAATTGGTTTTCTTTGTAATTTTATTTTTTGCATTTAAAAACATGATTCTGAGGAAATCCGTAGTCTTCACCAGACCACTGGATGGGTCCAAGACCCAAAAGAAAGCCCTTCTGATCTACTTAATGAAATGTGGTGGTAGTGATAATGAAAAAACCATATATTTATCTAGTGCTTTGAAGTCTGCAAAACACTTGAAATGCATTTTATCATTCATTCCTGCCTCCAGCCATTCCCCTGAAGAAAAAATAGGTTCTTAGAGATGATGTACAGGTCAGGGACAGGAGTTGAACCTTCCTATTTCTAGCTCCAAAACTGTTGAAGTCCCTTGTAAGACATGATTTACACAGACAGGTTTTTTTTTAGAAATGTGTTTTTTTCCTGTGACTGAAAACTTAAAGGGGAAAAGGAAATTCACTTAAAACAAAGAAATAATCAAATTCTTGATCTAAGCCAAGCATTAAGTAATCCAAAAAGTACGCATGGTTTCACATTTTAAAATGCAAGACAGAGTAACTCTCAGCAGAACGTTATCTTGATGTTGCATAACTGTTCAGAGAACCAGAATGAACTCTTAAGTTGGAAAGGCAGCTATCATTGCTTCTTTTTTGAGGGGTCTGCAGAGAACCAGGCACTCACAAAGCCCTCTCTGTCACCATTAAAACTAGGGAGACAAACCCACACAAGTGGTGGCTTCTCCAAAGCCCCTAGCCACGTGCATCAAATGGATATTTCTTCTAATGAGGCTGCCAGTGACCCAAGGAATTCTGAAACCCTTGGAGCCAGTTCACAGTACAAATAAGAAAGTCTTTCTCTTTACTATATTTTCTGACTTCAACCCTCATCCCAAACAGTATTAGCTTCTTCTTCTACCTTCTTCCCTAGAATGGCTTTTGGCTATTTCAACAAATCCAGTCCTAATCCTCAATGGATGAAGATTAGCCTCCATTGACTTCCAGAGAAGGCTGTGCCTGGAGGGGAGTGCAGATATGTATGGAGTATTGATAGCAGTGTGTTACCTCCCAAGGAGATAAGTTTGAAGGCCAGGTGGTCCCCCCTCTCCCCACATAGGGACTCCCTTGCCATTTTTGCTTCCCAGAATCTCTGGCTTGCTTCAAACCACAGCCCAGGTACCAGCTTCTCTGGGAGATGTATCCTTATCACCACCTCAGGCCATTTTTCCATTCTGCTCATGCTGCTGTGCCATCCTCCTCCAAATCCCCAGAGATAATGCCTGAGAGAAGGCAAGCCGCTTGGCTCTGAATTCCCTGGGTCCATGCATTTTCATCTTCACGCTGGCCATTCGCAGCTCTGCCCAGTGCTGCATATGCCTCTGCTTCTACCTCTTGTTCTAAACTCATCAAATCGGCACCACCATTGCCTCTGAAAGGGAGCTGCTGTTGTCACTCCACTCACCATCTCTGACTGTGCGTACTGAAACATTTTCCCTGGCCACTAGAACACCATGCTTTACTCCTCCTTGCTTTTGCATTAGTGTCCCAGCTCTTGGCACATAGTTCATTCATTCTGTCTTGAAATTATTTTCTACGGACTTATCTGTGTTTGAGTTATTCCCCACCCCAAATGTAAGCTCCCTGAAGATGCAGGACCTGTGTGCTTTTTCACAAAATCACAGAATTTATGGGTTAGAAGGAACTTTAACAGTTCTCTGGTTCAACCCACATGCAAAAGGAACTCTGCTGGAAACCTATCTGACAAAGTTATTGTCCAACCTCCGTTTGAATCCTTCCATGGACCAGGGGAGCCCACTCTACCTCTTGAGGCAGCCCATTCCATTTTGGGCTAGCTCTCATTGGTGGAAACTGCTCCTGGTTCTGCTCTTTGGGGCCAAATAGAACAAGTCTGATCCCTCCTCTGTGTCCTAGCTCATTGTATATTTGAAGGCAGTCATCATGTTCTTCTTGGGTCCTCTCTTCTCCAAGTCACACGTCCCCAATTCCATCAAATAATGAGGACTCCAGACCCTTCTCTAAGCCTCGTTGCTCTCCTCTGGATACTCCCTAGTTTGTCAGTGACCTCTTTAAACTGGCACCTAGTACTGAACATGATACACTCCAAGTGAAGTCTGATGGGAACAGAGGGCAATGGGACTATCATCTCCCTATTCCTGGAAATGTGGAAATTTTGCCTCTCTTAATGCAGCCTAAGATTACATTAACATTTTTTTATCAGCCATTATGTTAGCTAGTCGTCCCAGCTCTGTGTCCTCTCTGCAACTGAGGAGCATACCATCTAGGCTTGGATCCAAGTTAATGACACAATGTGGAAGGAGCTTGATTCTCTGTTGGGGATTTTCTGCCACACTGACATGGAATCTTTGAGTTCAGCCATTTTAACCGGTTAAGACTCTTGTCTTATTTGTTCATTATCGTCTCTCTATCTGATTTTTATGTCTTTGTATCACCAGTGTCTTAACACAGAATTGCTGCTTCTTGAATTGACAACATCTATTTCTGTGTAGAAGTTCTAAGCCTTTTCCAAGGTATATTTGGGAAATCAATGACATAACCTTATAGCCGTACTGCTTTAAGTGATGAATGGAAGTCTTTCAAGATTATAAAACTCCTAAAGGGGATATGGGGATTGGGAGAAAACTAAAAAGAGAAAGTTTGTTTATGTTAAAAATAAAGGGTTTGGACTAAATGATTTTTAAATGACTCTGATGAAGTTAAGGTAGCAATACGGGGTTGAAAATAAACACCTGACAAATGACCTTTCTCTTTGCCAAAGTAAGGTTTATTTGGAAGAGTTTACAGACAAAATAAGAGAGAAAATAAGCACCAGGCGTGACAAATATGAACTAGAGGTGGGAGAGCATTTAGTTAGAAAGGAATTTGAAAGAATCCATGAAAGGAGTATGCCATGAGGCCTGAGCATGCCATTGACTGGCAGGTTAGATCCGTAAAGGAGAGTAGCAGATTAACCAGAGTTAGCTGGAGTAAGGAAAAAGACCCCAGGAGAGGAAAGGAACTATGAGGAAGGAAAGAGAATACCTCATAGTGGACTTAGGCTTGAAGAGAGCTTATCAAAGATCTTTATCAGAACCAGCTCTTTTAGAAGGGAAATACAGCCTTGGGGGAGGCGTCCTCAGGGAGACCAGAAAAGTGAAAGTGGGGAACCCAGAGAGAGGGGTCGCAAGCCAGATAGAATATACCTAGCAGACCAGGTCTCAGACCGGTCAGAACATATGCTAATCAGTATCTCAAAAATTGTTGAGGTTGGGGGATGGACCAGTGAGGGTTGATAAAAGAGTTCCTTCCTAGATAATTTGGGAATTATCTGATAATAGGATTATCTGGCTGGGGAAGAGTAAGTCACATCAACCCCCAGTACTGACAATCTTATCAGTCATTCTCTGCTGGTAGAGTATACCAAATGGAACTTGTATTAACTGGAAAAATTTATTGCATCACCAGCAGCACTTTATTTGGGGTTATTTTGTAGTTTTGTGCAGCAATCCAGATAACTTGATTCATATTGCTAGTCAGATCATGATCTCTCATACTCCTTGACCTCTCTGGAATTTGACACTGTAGACTGCTTATTTCTTCTTTAAACTCTCTTCCCTTGATTTCTGTGTTTGGTAAATAGAGCACCCAAAGAAAGATAAGTTTTGATGCAAGGAGCTGATAGAGGAGATAATATGGATCAGATGAGCAAAGGAAATTAAAGGATATGGCAAAAACCCGATCACAGAGTTCTCCAAGAATGATTCCAGTAAGAAATGAGTTAGTGTCACTTAAGCCCGCTAAAACTTGCAAGATTTAAATTTTCAACATTGAAGGACATCAAACTTCTTGTATTTCATCCTAGTTCTTCATGTTAATGTTCTAGCAAGTTGCTGCTTGGTAGAATTTGGCTGACTGCAATCTCAACTCATGTTCTAATTAGTATTGGCTGGGCATAGAGCACTCTGATGTCCTTGAAATTCATTTAAAAATCTTGGAGAAGTCCAAAGCTGTCCTGTGGGGTTCCTTTTGCTAGAGACTACCTCAGAAATCCCCAAGCCCTCTGAGGGCAGAGAAGCTTCACTATACCCAGTACAATCTCAGATACTAGATTCTATCATTATCATAATTTATTTTTTACCTCTTCCTCTTCCATCTTCTAGCATCCATGGTGTCCTTTTGCTCCTCTCCCAAAATGTCAGTCCCAAATCACTGCATCCCTGGCCATCCTTTCCAGATGGGTTACCCCTCATTTCTTATTCCCCAACAATACTGGTCCTTAGTGAAGAATTACATTACTCTATGTTCCCCATTGCCATTTGCAGCCTTTCTTTCTGTTGCTATCACTAGCACTCTTTCCTTTCAGATTCACTCTATCCAAATTTCTAACTCAGACCAAATTCTGGACAGCTAGCTACCAGCTCCCAAGTCATTTTGTTCCAAGGCTGTGATGATATTTTTGCTTCTTTTGTGGCCTTTCTGAAGGAGTCTGAGTGTCTGGATATAGACATACTTCAGTTTATTGCACTTTGATGCACCATTTTTTCCAATATCATGTGCTCACATTATGTATGTCTTTGTGTCATTTTGGTAATTCTCACACTATTTCAAGCTTTATCATTACTATTATATCTATTGCAGTGATCTGAGACCAGTGAGGTTTTTGTAGTTGTTTTGGGACGCCAACAAACTGCCTGTATAAAACGCCAAACTTACTGTGTGTGGGGACAACCAGTTGTCCCCATCTTTCTCTCTACTTGGCTCTTCTTATTTCCTGAGACTCAACATTATTTGAATTAGGCCACCTAATAGTCTTACAGTGACCTCTAAGTGAATGGAAAAGTCAATGGATATGGCAGACTTCATTGTTGTCATGTTTTAAGAAATTGTCATGTCCACCCCACCCTTCAGCAGCCACCACCCTGATCAGTCAGCAGCCATCAACATTGCATCAAGACCTTCCTCCAGGAAAAAGATTATAATTCATTCAAAGCTTAAATGGTAGTTTGCATTTTTAAGCAACAAAATTTTCTTAATTGCGATATACAGATGTATTATCTCAATTAAGAAAATTTTGTTGCATATATATATATGTGTGTGTGTGTGTATATATATATATATATATATTAGACCTACTACTTTACATACATAAATTTTATTTTCACTGGGGAACCAAAAAACTCTTGTGACTCACTTTATTGCAATATTAATTTTATTGAATGGTGGTGGTCTGGAACCAAACCTGCCATATCTCCATGGAATGCCTATACTCCTTTACTGATGGTAGAAGACTTCAACATGTTAACAGTCCATCAAACACCCTAATAATCTCTAGTTCCTTAGTCTCCACAGTTCCCATGACCTATTTGTTTGCTGTCTGTTGGTCACACAAATTGATGGTCATACCATTGATCTAGTCATAATTCATGAACTTTATATTTCCCTGATCAAGAATTCTGAAGTGCCTTCATCTGAGTTTCACTTCCTATCATTCCATCTCTCCCTGTGCAGCACTCCTCTAAAAACTATTCTTCATCTTCACTGTGTCTTCCAGGTCCTCCACCCTTCCTTACTTTCCCAGGCTATCAACACTGCTCCGACTTGATTTTTCTCTTCTCCATTGAAACCTTGTAGTTGGCCAACTTGATGCTACACTGTCCCCTACTCTTTAGTTTCATACCTTCTTGTCCTTTTAACACTCATATCCATCCAAACCCCAGACTTGGATTACTCCTGTCATCTGCTTCTTTTCCTGCTCACTGGTTCAATATAGCTGGAGGCAATCATGTACTAGTGCCGGCTGGATTCACTACTGATTTATGTTATTTAGTCTCACCTGGTCTGTCATTGTACCAGGACGAGGCTTTGCCTCCTACCTGATCAATTCCCTCTCACCTTTCCCAAAGGAGCTGTTTCACATCTTCTCAATGCTGGCACATTGCTCCTCCCTCTCTGCCAGCAGAGGAGCTTGCCTCAAACTTTACTGAGAATATATAGGCCATTTGCCTTGAATTTCTTCTTTCCTACTCTGCATCTCAAACCCCATTAAACAATGCCACACTCTCTCTTTACTCCAATCTCTGTTGTAGAGATTATTCTCAACAAGTCTGACTGTCTACTTATGTCCATCATCCCAAACCCAATCATATCTTCTCAGATATGTTACCTCCAAAATCATGTCCCTTTCTCATCTTCAACATCTCCCCAACTGCCTAATGGCCACTTCAAATATAATGTTCCATTGAGCTCTCAAACTCAAAATATCCCAAGCAGAGCCCATTATTTTCCTCTCAAATCCTCTGAAAAAGCTCTTCCAAACTTCCTATCAAGGGTACCATCATCCTGCCGGCTACCCAAGGTTATCAATCTTTTACTTCTTACTGTCCCTCCCCACAAGTAGCCAATCAGTTGTCAGATCTGGCCATTTTTGGCCTCTACAAAAGCTCTTACATTTATCTCTTACTCTCTAATCACACAGCCATCCCTGTTTCAAGCCCTCATTATTTTGAGCCTGGACTTTTGTATTAGTATTTGTAGCCAGGTTGGTAGAGAGAACTTCCACATTGGAATATCCTTCTATGGTTAAAATGAAAGAATTTTGCCGTATTAACGTTCTGTAATAGACTACACGATGATGAGAAGAGTCCGATCTCTTTTATAGAGATAGGATCTACCGAAGGCCTCTTGGAAGAGAGGTAAGACACACTTTTTCCAGGGAGGATTGCACAGCTTTAAAAAAGCAATAAACAATACCATGGAATAAAGATTGTTATCCAGAACATTACCAAAATCCCATATCTGTATGCATCTAACCCTAAATGCACGCTGTCATTTTTTTTATGTTTGAATTTGTACAACTTGGGAGGTTATTCATCTGTTCCCCTGCCAACAGTTTAGGTACACTGCCATCAGATACCTTGGGGTGCTTTGATGATGGCCCTTGTTCTAAATAGCTAGGATTCTTATGAACACAGGGCTTTTTCTATTTTATTGTACTTCTTATAAAAGAAAGCTAAACATTAACAGTAACTTGCAGCAGTCCAATCCCATATTGTTCCAGATGAAGAAATTAAAGGTCAAAGAGGAGGAATGGATTTACCATTAAAATTATACTCAAATCCAATCCTAGAAGTCTACATTATGTATCTGTTATGTCCTAAAGCATAGTTGTGACCCCCTCCCTTCCCTCCTCCCCAGGAAGCTTTGGCCTCCTCATTGCCTGTAGACTTCAACATGTGCTCCTCAGCCTGGCATTGGAACGCTTCCACATCTGGCCATAGCCTACCTTTCCAGGCAGATGAAAGATAATTATCACTCCTGTGGCCTAGTCAACCTGGCTTCTTTGCTATTCACTCTAGAGGCCATTACATCTCTTGCCATTGGGCTTTTTCACAGCCTGTTTCCTTCCTCACTTCCATCTCTTTTCCACCCTCATCACTGTGCATTGATATTTTCTATGTGCACGTGGGCATATTGTACTCCCTCCTCTCCCTTATGCCCCCATTTGAATGGAGGCTCTTGAAGGGCTGGGGATGGCTCACTTTTCCAATTTGTACACCTAGCACAGAGGCAAATAAATGTAGGCCCCTGGTAGATGCTTGCCGCTTGACTGAAGTGGCAAGCTAGGGACTGTGGATACCAACAGAACATGGTCTCTGCTCTCAAGAACAGCGTCGTCCCCTGGAGGAATGAGACAAGTCAGCAGGGAAGTACTGCATATTCCTGAGACCTTGAAGTAGGAGGAATCATTGACAACTCCAGAAAGCAGGGAAGGGTTCATATAGAAGGAGGCCCACAAGCTGGGCCTTGAAGGAAACCAAGGACTCCAAGAGATCGAGGAAGAGGCAGCTTTTCCCAGGCATGAGGGATGACTTGCAATGTGGGAAGTGGAATGGCAAGTTGAAGGAACAGTGAGTTGGACAGTCTAGGTAGAAATAGAGTGTGTGACAGATAATAATGTGGAGAGAAGAAGCCTAAAAAGGTTTGATGGATTCAGATTCTGAAATACTTTAACCATTAGACGGAGGAGCTTGTATTTTCTTCTAGAGGTAATAGGGGGAGCCACTAAAGATTGTTGAGCAAGGTAATGACACGTTTGTGTCTCTATGCCTTAGGAAGATTTTGGTGCTGTGTGGATTATGCTGCTAAGTAAAGAGTGACAGAACAATAAATAATATTGCAGGAAGCTCAGAAACTGTATCATTTTCCAGGGACATATTTTAGATGATCCCCAAACCAGAAGAATCTGGCATATGAATATGACTTTTGTAACCTTGAGATTTCAGTCTTGTTTAAAAAAGGTTCATTCCTGAACGACTTTTCCTGGAACGCTCTCCATTGGAGGAGGTGCCTATGCCATCCATGTTCTCATCAAATTCAGTGCTTGCCCCCAGGGGGTACCTTCTCTTTCCCACTACCCCGTCAGTTTCCTTTTCTGTTGTCTTCCTGCATTGGAATGGCAAGCTCTAAAAGGATAGGAATTGTCTTGATTTTTATTTGTATTTGAATTCTCAATCCTTAGCATAGTGTCTTAATAAAGCTCTCTTGGTTTGTCTATCTGTAATTAACTATGTGTGGTTATCTATCATTATCTATCATCTGCACCTCTTAGAACATTTCCAGCATCCTTTATACCAAATTTCACTTGAAATAAAATCCTTAGTCAGCTAATTAAACAAGTAAACGTAAGCCCCTTCTTTATATGTCACAAGCTGAATTGTGCTGATGAATTTATTGAGTGATCAAAGATAAAATAATTTCTCCAGCTACTAAGTTCTGTAGGGTGCTGGACTTCTTTATGAAATGTAAGTCTAAAAACACTCTCTTAAGGTTTCTTCTTAACCTTGGAAGGAACAACGCATTGCTTAGATGATGGAACTCTTTCTTTACATCGACAGAATCAGATCTGGAAATAAGATCCAAAGCTTCAAAGATCTCTAGTATGGCAAAAAGAACGCTAAATTTGGAAATATTAACTGGGTTCACATCCCTTTATATGCTACTGATGTGGCCTTAAATAAGTCACTCTACATCTTGGATTCTCAGTGTCCTGTATAGTAAGGGGGGGTTATACTTGATGATCTCAGAGGTCCTGTTTAGCTCCATATATGTGGCCAATCCTTTTTGAGATGGTAGAGAGAAAACCTCAAGGGAAAATTTGACCCAGCTTCTGCCTTCAGACAGGTAAAAATGTTATTGCCTTTAATTTGATAGATAGAATACCTCTAACATTATTAGATACACTCATTTTTTTTCTCTTTTCCCCTTTGATGTAGTATGATGTGGTATGATGGCCTTCTCCATAATGCTGTAGAACTAAAATGACCTTAGAAGTTCACCTCATTTTGACCTGTATCCTGAAATTTTCTACTAACCAACCCCCTGCAAAAAGGAAACTCAACATAAATACATTTTAAAGTAAGTCATGGAATTATAAATTTAGAAATAAAACCTGAACAGTCCTCTAATAAAGAAAGAAAAAAAAACTACAGAATATGAATGTTGGTCTGGATTTTGGCAGATTTTTTTGTTTGAAGGCCTCTGAGGAGAGGACCTTTTACTGCCCCTGAGGCTTATCTGTACCACTCTGGGACAGATCTCATGGCTGGTTGATCTGAGATCAGGATTGTTACCCTTTCCCTCTCTGTCTTCTGCTTCTGACTACCACCTCCCTCAATATGCCCTCCCTTTTTTCAACCCCTGCCACCTTTCTTATCCCCTTTCCCTTCTCTTTCTGCCCTCTCTTATCTTCACTGCCTTCTTTCCTTTCCCCTTTCCCTTCCTACTTTCCTATAGGGTGAGACAAGTTTCTATATCAAACTAAATATGTATGATATTTTTTCTGTCAACCAAATCTGATGAGATTAAGGTTCAAGCAATGTTCACTTCCCCTTCTTTTTTGCCTCTTCATGTGATATAATTTTGTCCCATTTTACCTCTCCTTTTCTTCCAGTACAATCCATTTTCCACCCCTAGTTTCTTTTTTATATTATCACAATAAAGTCAACTTATATCTATACTCTCTAAGTATACCCCTAACAAAGATTGTTCTCAAGAGTTACACTTATCATCTTCCCATGTAGGAAAGTAAACATTTTAACCTTTAAAAAGCATAGTTTTTTTTCCCTTCCCTTTTTATCTTCTTTTGCTTCTCACGAGTTCTGTATTTGAAGATCACATTTTCTCTTCAGCTCTGGTCTTTTCATCAAAAATAATTTAAAATCCCCTATTTCATTGAATGTCCATCTTTTCCCCTGAAAGATAATGCTTGATTTTGCTGAATAGATGGTTCTTGGCTGCAGGCCCATCTCCTTTGCTCTCCAGAATATCATATTCCTGGCCTTTCGCAGATCTCACTGTTGGAAAGTTTTCTCTGAAATGGAGCATGAACTGGCCTCTTTGCCATTTCCATCCATTTTTCCTGTTTCTGATCTCAAGGTCCCTTGGCAGAGAGGGAAAAGAAGGCAAAACAAGAATGGAGCAGGTCTGTCTTCTGTTTGTTATTACTTATTGTCCCATCTACTCCATGGAAATAGCCTCTCCCTTCTTGAAGCCTCCTTTTTTTTTCCTAGATAATTTTAACAATGATAAAAACCTCCCAACACTTTGTTGTTCTTAGCTTCTTTGACTAGCCTCATCCCATTCTTAACTTTATCTGTTTTTATAGTACCAGACCATGCTCTTACATATATTTATCCTCTGTTTCCTGGACTAGCTTCCCAGTATCTCTACATTTATTTTTCAAATTGGTTAGTGAATGTCTTAATACCCTCATCGGTCTCTTCAAACAAGTCCCTTTTTTCTCATTGCATCATTTTGTGTCTTTTAAATATCCAACTCTTTCATTTTTAAAGTGGAAGCACAGATCCAGAGGTTCAGAAACCTAACCACACAGAACATAGGGAATAGGAAAGTGGCAGGGATTCTCTGAGCCACTGATCTCATACAAAAGAGAGCATCAAATGAGGTAGGCAGGTGGCCGATTTCTGGCGAATTGGCACTATGTAGATGGCCAGTCTAGACAAAGGGTAGCTTAAATCTTGATAAATCCACTTGTTTGTTGATGGGGGATTCACCTTTAATGGAGTTTGAGTTAAGGGAAATTGAGACTAAAAGAGTTGGAATTTAATTCTCAAAATGAATGACAGGGACCAGTACCTCTGGGTTTCTGTTACCATTATGATGTGGAATCCCTAAATGATCTGGTCAGCACATCATAGTTGTTCCCCCAAGTCAGCCCATCCTTTGAGGGAATCTGGACTGGCCTCTGGAAAAGCAATATGCTTGGCGGTTCCAAGACCAACAGCAGTGGGTGTTTTACTCTAGTCCTGTGAGTTGCTAATAAAGAGGGAACAGGCTTATTGGCAGCATTCCTTCCCCCCCATCTCTCCACTACTCCTCTCACCAAGTGAGCCAGGTTTACTGGAAATCCAAAGGGCTGAGTGTGAGCCATAAGGCAGAATTGCCCAACAGTGAGTGTTATGAGTAAAGGTTGTTAAGTAAGATAATGAGCTAAATCAAGGTAACTGAAGGGGTCACTTGACCTGGAGTAGGTGGAGGGAGGCTTTGAAAACAAAATTAGTTCTTGTTGTAGCAAATACAACCCAGATTTCTGTTGCATTGCTGCTTTGAATGTAGGGGAATGGATTCGGTAAGGCCTAAAGACAGTCTCAAACCTTTGTGGTTACGTTATTCTAGAAATAAACTTTTTCTTGCCCCTTTTTGTCCTTTTGAAAGAGAGAAATGAGTTTCCTATAGTAGTGAAGTGGGAGTCCTAGCTTTAGTAAGGAACACTTGGGAAATAAGCTGCTATAGTTTTCACAATTTGCTTTTTAAGAACTGCTTCTTCTCTGTACCCATTCAAGGGTTAGCCCACATTTGTTGAAGTTACAATTTCCAGAATCAGCCTTCCCCCCTTTTGTTTTAAAATCTAGTCTAAAATCTGCAATGTGACTGAGGGAAATGAGAATGCCTTGTCTTATGAATAATCAAACTTAAGAGACCATGACTGACATGAGTTTGAACTTTACCTTGGACCACATCCACAAAGAACAAAGGAAGCCAGATGAATCTTTTAAAAATTAAATAAAAAGACTCTCTGCATTGGCTTTTTATATCAAAGAGCCATTAATACAAGCAACTCGAACTTTTGGATTTCTTCCTTTTAACATGGATGCGAGTTGCTCACCTGTAGCATGTATGTACCCAACAGGGACTTGTCTTCCTTCCCTTCCAGGACTATTTTACTTCATACTTATTCCTAAATCTTCCAAACCACCTTCACTGGGAGGATGAGCTATGGACTAAATAAGGTGTACAGTCAGGTTGATTCTGAAGAAGGGTCATGGAACACTACACTGATACAGACTATTGTGCAGTATTCTTAGTGACTAGCATTTGCGTGAGTTTCTATGCCAGCCAAACCTTAGAAGACTAATATGTTTTAACCATAAAATTCAGAAATAGCTCTTGTAAGAGATTCCACTTAAACTGACTCTTGCTGTGTTTTTGTTTTGAGAAATGTATTCACATAAAGGCAGATGGTGATGGATTCCTTGAGTGGAAAGCAGCCATTATAGTTGTCTGCCCAGTATAACCTCAGGTCATCTAAGATATTTAGCAAAATTAGCTAATCCACCTGAAGGAGGAGGCCAAAAGGGTCTCACCTCACTGCCTGTCCATTGCCACCTACTGTCGTCATGTGTTCCATTGGTAGGTTTGGATGATTTAATCATTGTAAGTGTAGCTGAATATAATAAACAGAATATAATTGCTTGCATGTGACCTCACACATATGGAGATTTAATCATGTAGCCCACTATTGGAAAACATGTATCCTTCTCCATTACAATATAGCACCTAATTCTGGCACTAACATCCTTTCACAAATGAGGTGACAACTTGATCTCATTTCTTCTGGGAGGAAAGTGGAAGGAAGCAGACAAAAGGCATGCAGGTAGCAGACTCCAACATATCACCCCTTTCTGATTTGTTATTTAGGTTAACAAGCATTCCCAAACTCCAGGGACCTTTCTGCCTCCTTGCCTTTAATCAGCCACTAAGTCAATGTCTATCCTGCCCTCAGGACATTGAAAGAATGAGTCCTGACTGGACGGTGGAGAAGAATTTGGAAGTAGACAGTGGCTTGGGAGGAGGTTGCCACAGGTGGGAAATGGTTTGGGGACAGACAAGAGGAGATTCCAGGATGGTGGAAAAGAGACATGGCAGAGCATCAAGGACCCACTTGGCTTACTGTCCATTTTGGATAAGGGCCTGCTGACAGTCATACACTTCTCCATCTGAGGATCCTCTTCCTAGTTCTTTTTGGCACTTGGACTGATACCTGCCCTAGAAAAGTAGACCTTCCAAATGTTCGTGTTTTCTTCATCTCATTCTCAAGATATGTTATACAGATAGCAAAAAAATATATATCTTACTCTGGCAGGAAAGTTATAGTTAAAAACCTGATGCTCTCAGCGACTTTCCTAAAACATCCAGGGACCTCAGTGGGGCTTTCATAAGTACAATGTGCTATGGAATTGACATCTGAGATCTTCCTCCAGCTTCTAATTGTGTCTGTCCAGCTGGGTAGTACTTGACACAGTCTTAGGATGTTCTCTTGAGGGCCTTTTCAAACTCATCTCTAGGCATCATTCACTTACTACACTACTTCTCAGGTAGGGAAATCTCTCTCTTGCTAATAATTTTCTTCTTAATCTATGGTGTAAACAGTAGTAAGACTGAAGGCCTTAGTTCTTCTGCATTTTGCAAACACTTTCAACAAAATTTTTATTGATTTTATTTTGAAACAATAGACATTTTCCAAGAAATAGCTAGAGAAATCCCACCACAAAGTATATTTCTGCTCCTACATCTAGTCACAGTGATCTGTAGGATATAGCAGTCAACTGAACTAAAGCCATCCTGTGTGGCATTAAGAAAGGCTTTTTGTCATGCAGTGAGACAACAGGGAACAAAAAGTAGTACCTCAGTTTGCACTGAAGCAGGGAGGAAAAGGGTCCCTCCATTAGGTGTTCTTGCACTTCGCTCTGATCTTTCTTATCCCCTCTACCTATCACTAATAAGCACTCATAATAACAGAATATTCATTTAGGCTAATTTCTAACTGTTGTTACAGCAGATGAGCTAAAGGGCCTGCATTTCTCTGAAACCAGGCATTAAAATCCCCTGGGACATTCGGCAAAGTCCCTTCTCAGGGGCTTTTCCAGAGTGTAAACGAGGTGAAGTTGCAACATAGAAATGACTGTTCTAAGGTGACTTTTGCAGACAGAAGAAGCCATGGTGTAAGTAGTGACAGAGGCTTATGGACCACATGGCTTAAGAGAGTTCCAAATGCCCTTCCTAGGCCTCAAATTGTTTTTAGAAGCATCTGTTAGAATACTGGCTTTCCTTGTTGCTCAGTTCCTCTCAGAACCCTCCGTTCCCAAAGTTCTGCAGTTCTAGCCACCCAGCCCATCTGTCATTTGCTACGAATTTCGAAGTGGCAGAGCTGGAACTGCCTACTAGCTTTGCAATATAATTGTCTAAGCCGTTAAAGTCACAAACTTTAGTGATCAACCATAAAATGGAATTTGGTTTGGAATAAATGTGTATCATTATCAGTGGTGTAAGGGCTACTTACAGTGACAGGAGGATTTCCTGTTGAGAAATATTATCCTCCTGAACAACTGACACTTATGTGGTACTTGAGAGTACACCCGACTTTATACATAGGATTGCAGTTGATATGCATATTATCTCAACTGAGCCTCAGAACAATCTGGGGAGGTTTTGTAAAGGAGTCACTTGAGTTCCAGGTTTGTGTCCCTGCTCACACAGCTGCAATGTGTTGGAGATAGGCTGTCATCTTTCATCCACTCCACCATCTGCTCCAGAAGGGTTAGTACAAGGAGAAGTCAACAAAAACCTGGCCTTTCTGCCACCCAGAGGGATATTTCCACAGGAGCTAGCCTTCCCGAACCTCTCTTAATTCTAGTGCCTTCCCTCTGGTAATAATATTCTTCTTATCCTGTATGTAGCTTCTTTGTACATATTTGTTCCCTTGTTGTCTTCCCCCATTAAATTGTGAGGGCAGGGATGTCTTTTGCCTCTTTTTGTATCCTCAGTTTTAGCACAGTGCCTGGCACGTAATAGCTACTTGATAAATGTTTATTGACTGACTAAGTACTTAAGGAATGCCTAATTGATTGGTTCTGTAGAATTTTAATTTCTCCTAGAGTCATATAATCTCAGAGCTGGAATGGCCTGGAGTCTCACTATTGCAAGGTAGTGAGACTTCCTTCCTAATCGATTCCCTCTCTCACTCCCCACTTCATCTAAGACTTCTCTTCTGGAGGGAGAAAAAAAAATTGGAACACAAGATTTTGCAAAGATGAATGTATTAGATTTGCATGTATTTGGGAAAGTAAAATACCATTAAAATGAACTTTAAAATAAATAAAATAAAATAAACTTTCTCCTGGAGATAAGAGTAGCACCCCTGGCTGCTTTTAGCAAACCCTGCCTACTTCAAAGAAAGAAGCCATTTGCCCTGAGCTCCCTTTTCTCCCTAATGTATCTTAAAACCATTTCACTTCAGTCTCTGGTGGAGAGGAACCCCTTCTCACTGAGGCCAGTCCCTCCACTTGAACACTTCATCCCACATCTCTCATCTCCTCTGGCAGCTTGTCGCCCCTACAGTTGTCACATTGCCCAAGTCATCAGTCTCCCCATCTGGCTTTTTTTTCTGTGTGCTTACAAATATGCTTGGATCGCTTCCATCCTTAAAAATCCCTCATTTGAACCTCAAGCTTTCATCCTAGATTTCTCATCTCTTTCGAAGCTATCCTAGACCAAGCAGTCTACCTTTGTTGCCCATTTCCTCTCCTCTCACCCCATTGTAATCTGACTTTTGACCTCATTACTCAACTGAGCCCCCACTCTTCAAAATTACCAATATACTCTTAATTGCCAAATTGCTTTTTCTCAATCCTTGTCCTTCTTGACTTCGCCACAGCAGTTGACCCTGTCGACTATGGTATCCTTTCTGAGTGTTTGTGATATTGCTGTAAAACGAAACATGTTTCTACATAATTTGGGCCTTTGAAAAGGACCTTAGTCGCCATCTTTTCTGACCTGTGAAAGACAACCTGCCATGTGGTTGTGCTGCCTCTGCTTGAAAGCCCTCCAAGCCTTCCAAAAGGGACCACTTCTGCTTGTGGAGAACTCCATTTTTAGGGAAGGTTTTTTTCTGACATCAAGTTTATAGTTGACCTCTAGTGAGGATGGCTTAGTGAGGAGACTTGAAGCAAAGAGAGAGAAAACTATTGCAAGAGTCCCGAGGAGAGGTGATAAGGGCCCAACTAGCTTGGTAGCTATGTCAATGGAAAGACACGATTTGTACAAGAAGTTAGAAATGACAAAATTGGACAGCTTATCAGATATCTGCAGGAGTAAGAGTGAGGAATTGAGGATGATGCTGTGGTTGTGAACTTACTTGAATGGGACTTTCTGTAGTAACAGGGAAATCCAGAAAGAAGAGATGTTTCAGTGGAAAAAATAATAAGCGTTAACCTTTACATAACACTGAAAAGTTTGCAAAGCACTTTACAGAAATTCTCACTTGATCCTCAAAACAATCTAGGAGGTATGTACTATTATCCTCCATCTAACAGATGAGGAAACCAAGGCAGACAGTGATTAAGTACCTTGCCCAATGGAATATCACTAGTAAGTTCATATCCCCCTTTGAAACTTCATCTGAAGATTTTTTTTACCTTTAGTGTCCTCAGGCTTTGAGTTTTGTTCTTCCCTGTCTTCATAATAGCTATCTATGGTCAGAACTCTCTGATTTTTTGCTCATTTAAAAAATCTGAGGCCTGCTCCTAGGGCACAGGGGAGATTATCCTCAGATTCCTCTAGAGGGTGAGAATGGCTTCATGCTATGTTGGGGTGGATGCTTCAGACTTTCTCACTGCACTGGGTGGGCCTGCTAGCTCTCGCCTGTTATGCTGGGATTCAGGGGCTCACTGTTTGCCTTCTGCAGGGAGGTCTCACAGTTAATATGCTGGTCTACTGGCCTCCTGAACCAGAACAGAGTAGCCCACACTGCTGTATTTTGACTAAGAGCCTCCCACTAGATTCTCTCTATGAGGCCTCTTCACCCTGAGCCTCCCTGCGCTGCACCTGCATCCTCCTCTGCCAAATTGATACAGATCTTTCCTGAAGTCCTTCCAAGATATGTTCTGCTAGAAAGTTGTCATATTCCAAATATTTATGGGTTCTGTCACTCTGAAATCCATTCAGAGGCTTGATATAGTGTTGATTTTGAGGGATGCCAGGAAGAGCTCAAAGTCCAGTCTTTGCTCTGCATCTCTGAATCATAATTATTTTTAAAAAGCCATTCCCCAATTGATAAATGATCAAAAGATAGTAACTATGCCCAAAGAGCTATAAAATCATGCATGTCCTTTGATCCAAGAATATCACTACTTGACATGAATCACCAAAGAGATTTGAAAGAAATGAAAAGGAGAACTATATGTACAAAAATATTTATGGTAGCTCTCCTCTTAGGACAAAGAACTGGAAATTGAGGGCGGATGCCCATCAATTTGGGGATAGCTGAATAAATTGTGCTATGTGATTATGACAGAATACTATCGTGCTATAAGAAATGATGAGCAGGATGCTCTCAGAAAAACCTGCAACATTCTCCATGAGCTCATGCAAAGTGAAATGTGTGGTTTACAAAGTAATAGCAATGCTGTGGGATGATTGGCCACAAATGACTTTACTATTCTCAGCAATACAATCATCTAAGACTACTTATTCTAAGAGACTTATGATGAAAAATGCTACCTATACCCAGAGAAAGAATTGATTGTGTGTGGATACAGATTGAAGCATACTCTTTTTCTAAACTTTATTTTTCTTGAGAGTTTTTTTTGGGGGGAAGTCAATATTTTGTTTTGTAACATGGGGGTGGAGTGTGGAAGAAGAAAGAGAATCTGGAACTCAAACTTTTAAAAATAAATGCAAAAAAAGTTTTACATGTAACTGGAAAAAAATAAAAATATTAAATTTTTTTTAAAAAGAATGCATAAGATAGTCAGGTATGGTGGTATACTCATGTAATCCTTGCTACTGGGAGAAACTGAGGCTTATGTATTACTTTAGTTTAGGAGTTCTGACCTACAGTAGGGCTCGAGCCAATGGAGTGTCCACATTCTCTGGCACCAGTAAAATGAGCCCCCAGGAGAGGAGGGCTACCAAGCTGCCTAAGGAGGAGGGAACTAGCCTTGTGTAGAAAAATGGAGTAGGTTAAAACTTCCATAGCAATCAAACTTGAGATCAGGCCTGTGAATGGCTGATAAACTTACAAAGATAGGAACACCTTGTCTTCAAAACTAAAAATGTTTAAAAATTAAAGAACATTCACAGGATAGAATCGAATGAAGGGCACATGGAAATACAACCAAGTGAGCAGCTTTGAAAGCCACATCATTTCCATCTGTTATACCAACTAATTGTGGCTGTTCTCCAAGGCTTTGTAACAGACCCTCTTTTCTTTATACTTTCTCACTTGGCGATATCATCAGTTCCTATGGATGGATTCAGTTACTCCCTCAATGCAGACGATTCCCAGATTTATGTATCCAACCCTGATTTCTCTCTTGATTTACAGTCATGCATCATCAACTGTCTTTTGGACATCTTGAATGAGGTGCCTCATAGAAAACTCAAACACAACATGTCCAAAATGGAATTTATTATTTTCCTCAAAATTTTCCCCTTTCTTCTGTGTGACTGTCCTCTCAGTTACCAAGACCGACAACCTGTGTCATCTTTAGTTCCTCACTCTCACATACTCCACTTTTTTAATCTGTGCCTAAATCTCGTCATTTCTAGTCCAATCCAACCAATAAACACTTATCGAGTGCCTAATATGTGACAGACACTGTGCTGAGGGGACACAACCATGAAAAAGAAAGACTGCCTGAATTCACTCGAGCAACTTATAATCCAGTAGGGGAGACAGCACACAAAAGGAGGTAGGAAAGAGTTGCGGGGAGGGGGAAGAATAGGAAAATGGGACACCAAGGGGCATCTTGTTCCATAGAATTGTAACCAGGCAAAGCAACAGATGTAGAATAAAGTGAACTGAGGGAGTAAAGATTCTGCCTCTATAAAGGAAGGCTGGCCCTGGGAGGACTTTGGTATTCTGTCCTCCATGTCTTCAGAAGTGAAAAGAGGCTGAAAGAGTAGGAGGTCAATCAAATTAGAGTTGGCAGCATGTTGATAAGATCAGAGGTGATGGGCTTTTTTATAGCGTCTTGTATATGTCCCCTTCTCTATACTTTAGATATCTGCCCTCCCTCTCCAGTTCAGACCTTCACCTTTTTTTACCTGCACTACTGAAATAGCCTTTGGTTGGTCCACTTGCCTTAAGTCTTTCTCTGTTCTACTACCTCCATTTAGTTACCAAAATAGTGTTTCTAAACTTGAGGTACAACAGTGTCACTTCCCCTACCTCTGCCGTAGGGCAGTAGAGCAGTAGCTCATTGAGCTCTAGTGGCTCCTTATTACCTCCAGGATCAAATATAAACTCTTCTGCTTGTCTTTTAAAGCCCTTTATAATCTGCATCCTTTATTCTCCTTCACTTACTCTACAATTCAGCCCTAATGGCCTTCTTGCCAGGGTACTCCGTCTCCCATCATTGTAATAACTTGACATTGGCCATCCCCAATGCCTGAAATACTCTCCTTTCATCTATATCATTCAGTTTCCCTAGATTACTTCAAGATCCAACTTAAATGCCACACTCAACTACTAGTGCTTTTCTCCTCTCATATGTCTTTATGCTACTTTGTATATCTCTCATGAGCACCCACTTATCTACACCTACTTCTCTTTCTCCATTTGAACATGAACTTCTTGATGACAAAGACTGTTTTTGCCTTTGTTGTATCTCTAGCCCATTACGTGGCATATTGTCAATGTTTAATAAATACTCATTGACTGCCCAACCTTCCAAGATTTTTTCGTATTCTTATCTATGATTCAGTGTTAGTTATTCCATCTAGCTTAGTGTCATTTGAAAATTTGAACAGGCTAGAGCCCCCACAGGTCCCTGTTGCACATCACTGAACACCTGCTGCCATATTCACATTAGAACCATTATTGATTGCTCTTTGGTTCTGTGGGGTCTTGCAATCAGTTCTGAATACATCTTGTTGTATTATCATTTAGACCAGGATTCTTAACCTAGAACCTTAAAAGACATATTTGATCATTGTATTTCAATATAATTGCTTTCCTCTGCAATCCTATGGATTGTATTTTATGCTTTTAGAAATAGTATTCTGAGAAAGGATCTATGGACTTAACCAGACTGCAAAAGGAGTCCAAGATGCAAAAAAAGTAAACCTCCAATCTAATCCATGTCTCTCTATTCATATGAATAGGATGAGAGATTTTATACCATACTTTTCAAAAATCCAGATGAATTATAAGGATGGCCTAGCCCTCATCATCTAGTTTAGCAATCTTATTAAGAAAGGAAATGAGGTCACTGGTATGATCTGTTCTTGAGGAAGCTCTCCTGGCCTTTTTGATCCCAGCTTCTCTTTTTTTGGCCATTTGTGCACTTTTTAAGGGTCTGTTTTGAAATTTTTCCAGGAATCATAGTCAAGCTCATGAGCTTTGCAGACTGTTTTCTTTGTTCTTCTGAAAATTAAGACATCTATTCTTCTTCAGTCTTGTGGCATTTCTCTTGTTTTCTATCATCTTTCAAAAACTCACTGGCAGTAGCTTAGCCATCACATCTCCCAGTTCCTACAGTGCCTGTGGAAGTCACTCATCTGGCCTAGGTAACCTGATTCCATCAAAGGCAACTCCCCATTAGTCATTTTTGTTCTGTCGCTTCCAGTACAAATGCCGTTCTCCTTGGCAGAGAACACCACAGTGAAATGATAATGGAGCAGTTCTGTTTTCTTTCTGTCATCAGTTACCATTTGTCTTGTCCACTGGAAATGAAGGCCCCATCTCTTTTGCGATTCTCCTTGTTTTCCCAATGCGGCTAAACAAAGAGCTTTCTCTGGGGTCCTAGTTGCACTTACCACCTCATCTTATTCTGACATTGAGCATTCTGGATGCCGTTTTTCAAGGACTGTACCATGCTCTTATTCATCCTTTGTTACCTGGCCTTGTTTTTTCTATCTCTGCATTTCTCTTTAAAATCTGAGTGGGTGGGTGAGTGCCATGTACATCCACAACACTCTTTTTCAACAGAGCCTATGTTTCCTTTCCATGGAAATGACTTTGCTTTGTGTTTTTAGAATTTCATTCTGGAGAATCTTTCATTCCTCTTACGGGGACTTCATCTTTACAATGGCACTTCAGGGAATTCTACCTATCTTTTCCCCTGGACCCTTTGAAAACTGGCAGGGTTTTCCTTCCTGGAGAAGAAGGCAGAACAATCCTAGGGTGTCTGTCAGACTATGCCCAGATTTCCTTTCCTTCCCTATCACACACTCTAGGAAGGAGTGTTCGCTTCCCTCCAATGACTGGTTCCTCCCTGTGAGTAAGAATCAGATGTAGAATGGAATTTCCTCTTTTTGAATTCATCTGCCTTTGAAAAGAGGAAATAATTACTGAGGCTGAGGATAAGCTGCCGGTCTGATATTAGCAGAGACAGAGCTCTGGCAGATGATTGAAGGAATGGAGTCCTTCATTTTCCAAATTTTTCATCTAGAGGTTCTTTCTGCCTGGGAAATTGTGTGTTACATTCTGAAGAGAATACACATTTATTTCTCTTCCCATGGGCCGTGAGTCAAATATTCTTTACCTCTCTAGTTCCTGGATCTCCTTTGAAGAGAGGACCTTTTTAATAGATAACACTATTTCATTTACCTAGCCTGTTTCTTTCAAATAAGGTATCCTGATGCAGATGGATTTCATTCATCCTATTGAGTTCTAGGAGGTCACATGGGCTCCTTGCATATGAGGACTTTGAATTTCTCTTGCTTCTTTGTATGTATTCTCTTTGACATCTAGCTTTCATCTTATAACAGTCTTCTCTCCCCTGTTCTTTTTTTGTTTAAAGTCCTTTTGATTAGATTTGTAAAACACCCAGAAAATACACCAGAAATGTGTCATTTGAATCTGTGGCCCCAAGGTTATAATCATATTCTTACCCGGTTGTTCACTTTTCAAATTAATTATGCTCTTCTTCATCCTTTATCTTTTGTGGCTAACAAAGAGGAAATCACAAACCGTGCCCTTATGGTCTTCAATTTCTTGCCTAAGTCTTCTTTATAGTTGGCAATACTTTTCAGCTTCCTTCTGGCAATAGTATTCATGTCTGCATGGATCACCAGGAGTGGGGAGATGGCAGCTATTTTATGTCTTCAGAGCTTCTTTTGTTACATCCTGGATACAAGCCCTCTAACATTGCTGTTTGGTCCACAAACAGCTGCCTCCTTACCCCCGAGCAAGGAATTACCAACGAGTGTTGTACTTCTTCCTTTGAGCCTTCCTGGATGACCTCATTTAAGAGCTTCTGGGGCTCTTATAAAATTCTTCAGAAGATAAGCAGGTTCCGCCTCTGAGTAACTCCCTGCTTTTCCAGAAAAGCTTCCTATCTGCTCTCGAGCACTAACTGTGCAGTGCCCATTTTCCTATCTCTCTTCTTTGGAATGGGCTTCTACTCTCTAATATCCTGACAGTGATCAATTTTCCCTTAAAAAGTAGATTTAGTGAAATGGAAAAATTATATAACTCCTTACAAAATAGATCTGATGCAATGAAAAAACATATAATTCCTTCCAAAATAGATTTGAGTAAGCAACCAACTCGCTGAAAAACAAAGTTTGTGAAATGGGGAAAAAATCCAATGAACAAAACACATTAAAAAGTTCAATTGGCCAAATGCAAAAGGAGATTGAAAAAGGTTACTAAAGAAAATAATTCATTAAAAATTAGACTTGAACAAATGGAAGTGAATGACTATGAGACTTCAGGAATCAGTCAAATAAAACCAAAAAAAAAAAAAAAAAACCACCTGAGTCTAAAGTACCTCATTGGAAAAAAAAAAACTGACCTGGATAATAGAGCCAAGAGAGACAATCTAAGAATTATTGGACTACCTGAAAACAGTGATGAAAAAAAGAGCATAGACATCGTCTCTCAGGAAATCATTAAGGAAATCTGCCTCGATATCCTAGAACCGAAGGGTAACATGGCTATTGAATGACTTCATCCATCACCTCCTGAAAGAGACCCCAAAATGAAAACTCCAAGGAATATCAGATTTCAGAATTATCAGATCAAGAAGCAAATATTGCAAGCACCCAGAAAGAAACAATTCAAATATCAAGGAGCCACAAACAGGATTACCCAGAACCTAGCAGCTTCCACTTTAAAGGATCAAAGGGCCTGGAATCTGATATTCTGAAAGACAGAGGAACTTGGATTGCAGCCAAGAATCACCTATCCTGCAAAATTAAGTATTATCTTTCAATGAAACAGGTGAATTTCATTTATTTCTGATGAAAAGACCAGAACTGAACAGAAAATTTGATCTTCAAATACAGAACTCAAGAGAAGCATAAAAAGGTAAAAAGGAAAGAAAAAATAACTTTGTTTTAAAAGCTGAAGTTTTACATTCCAATATGGGAAGATATGTTTAATTCTTGAGATCTGTATCTCTGTTATGGGATATACTTAGAAGGTGCAGGTATAATTTGATTTTATTGTGATATAAAAAAACGAGGTGGAAAGGGCATTCTACTGGAAGAAGAGGAAATGGAGTTAAAATGCAGTAAATTATATCTCATGAAGAACCAAGAAAGATCTGTTACAATTGAGGGATAGAAGGGGGCATGAGCATTGTATGGCTCAAGGAGAGAATATCAGACATATTTGGCGCCACAGAGAAATTTGTCTCCTATAAGGAAGTAGGGAATGGGAAAGGGGAAAAGAAAAAGGGAAGTTAATAGAAGGGAGAACAGAAGTAAGTATAAGGGGAAAAGCATAAGAAAGGGAGGTGCTGTAAAAGGGGAGGGTTGTTTTAGGGAGGTGATAGAAGCAAAATACTAGGCAGGAGGGAAATGGGGAAAGGAAAGAGAAAAGTATAACTTGGGGAAAACAAGATGGTGGGAAATAGTAATTTTAACTGTGAATGTGAATGTGATGAACCCTCCCATAAAGTGGAAGCGGGATAGCAGAGTGGATATAGAGCCAGAATCCCACAATATGTTATTTACAAGAAACACATTTAAAGAAGAGTGATACATATAGATTAGCAGAATCTATTGTGCTTCATCTGAAGGAGAAAAAAGCACGGGTAACTATCCTGATCTCTCAGATTAAGCAAAAGCAAAAATAGATCTAATTAAAAGAGATAAGGAATGAGGCTACATCTTGCTAAAGGGTACCATAGATAATGAAGTAATATCAGTACTAAACATAGGCACCAAATGATATGGTATCCAAATTCTTAGAGGAGAAGTTAAGAGAGCTGCAAGAAGAAATAGACAGCAAAACTATACTAGTGGGGCATCTCAACCTTCCTCTCTCAAAACGAGATAAATCGACCCACAAAATAAATAAGAAGGAAGTTGAGGTAAAAAGAATTCTAGAAAAGTTAGTTTTGGTAGACTTTTGACACTGGCCAGAGAGAAGAATTTTTTTGCCTGTCTGTAAATTACCTCCCTAGATGTTTTGCTTTCCTCCAAGTTGAGCTTTGGAGCTGTGGTTTTAGCAAACAGCTCTAATTGAGTCTCAGTGGCAAAAATGGATGAAGGAATCCTTTGCCAGTGGCTGGCATTCAGCCACTGCCTGCAGCAGGAACTTTCATCAGCCCCGTTGATGAATTCCAAGGGACAGGGCATTTGTTCAGTAGGGATTCTGAAGCTTTCCCCCTGTAGTGTGTGCTCTTCCCATCCTAGAAGAGGCCTCTCTTCTGGAGATGCTTGTGGACAGGCTCATGGAATTCTCCATTGTACTTGGTGACCAGCTAATCATTTCCTCCCCATTCCCAATGGCAGGCGCCTGTCTGATTGCCATGGGCTTTGGAGTAACCCCCTTCCTCTTCGAAAGGCAAGGGTTTAGCCCCTTCTCTCTAAGGTCCAGCTTATCAGGGTCAGTGTCATACTTGGTGGACTGGAAAGGTGGCTTAGCCTCTGTGCCACCTCTAGAAACAATACCTACCTCTCTGTGATGGTGCAGCTGCGTATAGTATGGACATGGTCTGAAATGCCTTTTCCACCTCAAGCTCTTCTCTTCTGTAGTTGAGAGGTCTCGAATGCTTGTGGGAAATGCCAGTGCCAAATTGGAACCTGCCCACTGCCCTTCCTTTCGTACCTGCAGGAGGCAGAGCACCCCTGGGACTCCACCTTGAAGTCCAGAAAGTGGGGAGAAAAGTTAATACAGCTTCCTTTATTCATCCAACATTCATGAAATGTCTTGGTATGAGGACCCATCCTGGACCCTCGACAAAAACAAAAACAAGACAACCTCTGCCTTTGATGAGCATACATTTTAGTTTTTTGGGTTTTTTTTTAAGTTTTTTCATTTGCAAAGCATATGCATGGGTAATTTTTTTTAACATTGACCCTTGCAAAACTTTCTGTTCCAAATTTTTCCCTCCTTCCCCCAACCCCCTCCCTAGATGGCAGGTAGTCTCAATACATGTTAACTATGTTAAATCCAATATATGTATACATATTTATACAGTTATCTTGCTGTACAGGAAAAAAAACCTGAGAAGGAAAACGAAATGCAAGCAAACATCAACAGAGAGCACGAAAATGCTATGTTGTGGTCCACACTCAAATCCCACAGGCCTCTCTCTGGATGTAGATGGCTTTCTTCATCACTGAACAATTCAATCATCTCATTGTTGAAGAGAGCCATGTCCATCAGAATTGATCATCATAGAGTCTTGTTGCCGTGCTGCGTATGATGATTGAAGAGCCTACATTCTACTGATATCCTATGTGCACAGCTAGGTAGAGGATAGGTACGGAATCAATCCAGAGCTACTGAAGAAATCCAGAAAAGTTTCTTGAAAGAGAGGGAAGGGTCTATGGGTGAACTAGTAAATCGGCCAGGGGGGTGGAATGGAGGCAAATCCTAGAAGGTGACTTCGAGCTGACTTTTAAGGGCTTTAAGATGCCAGAAAGTGAGCTGGCAGGCTTTTGTATTAACAAGCTAGTTGAAATAGCAATGACCTTGAGGCAATTGTGACTGCACGTGAGTCAGGAATTAGAAATTCCAGTCTAGTCCTTGTAGTACCAGCTCCAAATTAGAATAATAGTAGAGAAGAGACCTGTGACTCTCAAGCTGATGAAGAGAAACTTTTAGGAAACAATGTGGTCCCTTTTATTTGGGGTTCTTGGCCATCTTGGTGGCACCCAATATCCATCCTGGGAGCCCTTCCCACATGCTGCCTTGGTTTACATACAGCATACACAGCATGTGCTCCCAGTTTTCTGTCTGCCCTAAGTAGGTCTCTGTTTGTCCCTGAGACAACTCCCATGTTCACAGACACCAGATGGGAAGAGCATAACTGGAAAAACCTTAACATGGGTTGCTAGGACTGGACCAGTCCTCTCTGGCCACTGGTACAGCCTCTCCATTTCACGGATGAGGAACTGGAAGCCTGGAGATGGGGAGTGACTTGCCTAGAAGCAGAGCGAGAACTTGAATTCATTTCCTCTGACTGAGTTCAGTGTACTTAGCATTCTGATGAAAATAAAACCTTTTCAAGTCTCCGAACTCTTAGCTGGTATTGCCAGAGCACAGAAAAGAGAGGAGATAGTTAAACCAAAAAACATGCTGAATGCCAGCATTTGCACCACAGCAGCCACTTAGCTTTTCCTGACATCGAAGACCTCTACCTTGTGCCTTGGGATTTTCTCCTGGCATTTCTTTTAAATTTCCTTTTCAGTTCCTACAAATTTTCATTTTTAATTTGCAAGTATTAAGAGATTATCTAACCCTGCATTGGGATTCCAGTTCGCTTTGCTTCCAGATTACCTCTGCTTACTTCCATATGGCCCTTGGTGGAAAACCTAAATCCAAATTAGGCTCATCTGGAATATTGGCAGTCCTGCCTCATTTTAGACCTTGTGGCAAACCAGAGAAGGCTGCAATCGACTTCCCTTTCCATTTTCTTATTTGGGGCAGCTACATCACTCTCAAATATAAATAATAATGACAGCTTATATTGCTAGAAAAACAATTCCTGTTTCTATAGACTAACAGGGTTCTGAAAAGAAACTTACAGGTGGTAGAAGCATAGATTTGGAGGTACATAATACAGTCTCTTTCATTTTCCACAGGAGGCAAATGAGTCTCTTAAAGGAGACTTAAGTTGTCCATGCTGCCATGGGTGAGAAGTGGCAGAGCCCGGATGGGAACCCAGATCTTCTGGCTCCATGACTTGGTGCCTTCTGACTTACCGAATTGAATACTTTATAAGCATTATTTTATTTGATCTTCATAACAGCTTTGTGAAGTAGGTTCTCCAAGTACTATATCCATTTTCCAGATGAGTGAAGTGAAACCTAGAGAGGTGAAATGGCTTGCCCAAGGTCACCTGATGCTGAAATGGTAGCATAGGATTCAAAGCCAAGCCTCTTTACCCCAAATGAGTCCTTTTCCATTGTTCTGTGCTGCCTGTCCAAAGGGGCAGCTGGTGGGTTGGTGGATGGAGTCAGGAAGATCTGAGTTCCAATAAGGCCTCAGATACTGCTAGCTAGGTGAGTCTGAGCGGGTCACTTAGCCCCTATTGACCTCAATTCCTTCTTGTAAAATGGAGACACGCTGGAGAAGGAGATGGTAAACTACTCAGTAAAAAATTCACTTAGACTTTTATCCAACTATCCAAGAACAGCCTCCTCAGAGCCTACTGAGCACATTAACTATATATATGCTTTAGAGCTGAAAATGACCTTGGAGTACAAATGTCACTGAATCTCCAAATTGACAGGGCCTCGAAGGCAGGCTATGCAGTCTAACCTAAGCCTAACCCGTAACACTTGTTTGAAGCCTCCAGGCAGAAGGAGCCTGCGAGCAGGTAGTGCTCCCTGTCCTCTGGGTGGGAGAATTTCCACCAGCAGTCTTGAATCTTTGAATAGTAAGTGACCTCCACTGAAGGCCACTGGGATAGCCATGATTTGGTGGTAGGTGGAGATCGCCACACTCTTGGTAGTAAATGCCCCAGCTCTCCTGCTCTTATGGTACTGTATATGTGACCATTGTGGAATATAGGGCTTTTCATTGGCAGCTGTGCAGTAGCGAGCTACTGTTTAGCAACTGGTTTTCTGGGGAAAAGTTGTACAAAAGACATGCTTTAAAGTTGAATCTGCATGAATGCTTTGTCCATTACTTTCTGAAGTCTAGACAGTCACCAAAACCTGATCAGTTCTGATTTGCAGCATTTGTTGCTCACCTAGAACGTTGGATCATGGACTCTCTCACAAGCAGTACAACCTGACTCCAATTCAGTACAGGTCCACGACATCAAGTCTCACCATTCCAGTAAGAGATGATGCTCAGAAACCCAAACTGGTTCTGCTTGACTTGTATGGAAGCATTGAACTTTTTCCCATTTCCCATAGTGTAAGGATTGCGGTGGGGTAGGACTCTATCCTACTCCATTTCAGCCTAGAAGGCCCAGTCTTCTCAACTGAATCAAGCAGCCATCAGCAGCAAGAAGGACTAGGGATCACAAGACACCCCCAATCCTTCAGTCAAAAAAGGTAAAAAGGGTAGATGTGGAAGCAGCAAGTCCATTGGATTTATTGAAGAGTTGGTCATGCCCTGTTGGACTTGGCTAGAATCGTCGTATTTGTGAGAAATCCTTCATTCTGGGAGAGGACCAAGCTAGTTGGGGCACAGTTTCAGTCACATCCTCAGAAGGATTGGGGGTGGGAGGAGAGCCTCTCCCCCCACCCAATGACCAGAGCAAGAAATTATCCAGACATTTGAGAGTTGTAGCATCTGAATCTAACTGAGAGACACATTGAAAGAGAACTAGCTACCCTAAGGACAGACAGCTTCAAGGTTCTCGAGGGAGCCCTGTAGACAGCTACATTATACTTGGGGGACAGGGGGTGGTGATGCTTAAAATGAGCCCCATGCAGGAGAAAAAAGTACTTTCTGCAACCAGGAACCATGGTGTAATATCCATGTCCTGGACTTGGTAACTGCTGGTGGAGAGAGTATGGCCTCTCCTCAGTCCTCATCTTTCTTGGCCTTCTCTGCAGCCTCTGACACTGAGTCACTCTCTTCTCCTTGATACTCATTTCTGTTTCGATTTATCAAGATGTCAATCTGTCCTGGTTCTTTTCCTTCCTGCCTGACCGCTTCTCAATCTCTTTGACTGAATCCTCATCCAAATCATACCTTGTAACCCTGGGTTATCTCTACTTCACACTCTCTACTATTTCACTTAGTGATCTCAGCATTTTCTATAGAGTCATCTCTGTGCTGATGATTCTTAAATGTGATGACTCAGTCCTAATTTCTCTGCTGACTTCCACTTAGCTATTTCTAGCTGACTATTGGATATCTCGGACTAAATCCACCCCTCATTGTCTGACACTGGCCTCCTGGCTATTCCTCCCACAAGACCCTCTATCTCAAGACAGACATTTTTCGTGGCTGTCCCCTCTCCTTGAAAGGCTTCCCCCTCCTCATCTCTTCCTTCTGGCTTCCCTGTCTTTCTTCAAATCCCAGCTAAAAGCCCTCCTTCTACGGGAAGTCTTACCCAAGCCCTCTTAATTCTAGTGTCCTCCCTCTGCCTGTTACTTTTGCTTTATCCTATTTATAAATCTTTTGCACACAGTTGTTTGCTTGTTTTTTTATGTCACCCCATTAGAGTGTGAGCTCCTTGAGAGCAAGGATTGTCTTACCTTTCTTTGCATCCCAGCACTTAGTATGGTGCCTGGCAAGTAGTGGCTCTGTATTTATGTTAGCTCTCTTCATCATTATTATTATTACTTAGTGAGACTTGAAAGCTACTAAACCTAGCACTCTTACACTGTATGTCCCATGAGGGGACAATTCTTTAAAAACTCGAATGGCTTTTTACACAAGAGATATTTAAGGCTATCAGATTTGGATGGTTTTGATTTCACCTCCCTGATTTTACAGAAGAGAAAATAGACCTAAGACACATTGACTAGTGTCCAATATCAGAGGTACTAAGTTGGCAGAGCTGGGATTTGAATCTCGAATCTTTGGATTCCAAATGAAGCCCCCTTGCCACTCTGCCATGCTGTCAGCCCATACCCAACATTCACAAAACAGTTCACATCAAATCATGAAATCTTGTCGGGCATCATTGGACTTTTTGCTCCAATTCCAGGTCCCTGACCCTAGCAACTGTTCTCCTTTCTTCTTTCCTTCCCTGGGTTTTTGAACAACGATCTCTCTTCTCATTCCACATCTACTTCTGACATATTGGAACAATTTACATTTTCAGAGGCTTGAGCAAAGGCAAAAAAAATGTTGCTTTGGCTTTGATACCAATCCCTCTATATTTTTGAATGTGTGATTGCCATTATACTCTTAGTTCTCCTTTTCTCCCCTAGGACTTAGGAGTTGAAAAGAGAATTGGCTCAAACCAACTGGTCTTACCCATCTAATGTACAGTTGCTAATATGAGATGATTGGTTGTGACACTGTTGGGCTGTGGGTTAATTTATTCCAGGCACTTTGCTAAATTGCATCAGTTTCTTATTTATTTGCCTATTTATTTTGAAGGTTCTTTAGGACAGCTTCTTTTCTTACATCCCAGCATTTTTGTATATCCTTCTTCTCCCTCCCATGAACCTTTCCTCGTAATAAAGAAAACTAACTAAACAAAATAAACAAGGCCACAGTGTCTGACAGCATATGCAGCATAAAAATAGGTCCTCAACTCTTAAAGAAAAGAAGGGAGGGGACTGTCTGTCTTTATCTCTTATCTCTAGACTGATTACCATAATGATACTCTTTTTTGTTTTGTTACTCTTTTAATCTTCATAATAACATTGCATAAATGGTTTTCCTAGTTCTGTTTATTTTACTCAGTTCACTCTTTTATCTCTACAAATTCCTTGTATCCCTTGTGTTTTATGATACAATATTATATTATATCCACATACCTTGTATTATTTAGTCATTTCCCAACTGATGGATATACTTTTTGTTTCTATTTCTTTGCTATCACACACAAAAAAGAAATTGATTAATTTCCCCAATTTTCTCCTTTTTGTATTCTTTGCATAAATTATAAAAGTTGGGAGACGTCTATGCAACATTGTCACATCAGATGTTTGCTTCCATTTTTTTTTTGGTTGCCATAGCATTTAAGCATAAAGCAATGAAGTCTTCATAATTGGTTTGCTTTTTAAGTCAGTGAATAAAGAAAATAGCTGGATCATCTGAGTCGAATGGAGGCCACTAGGGGGCGCCATTGTGCATAAAGCCCCAACCCTGGGGTCTGGAAGACCTGAATTCAAATGTGACCTCAACCCCTCACTAGCTCTGTGACTTTGGACAAGTCAGTTAATCTCTTGTCTCTCTTGGTTTTCTCATAAGTACTAGTACTTATCTCCCAGGGTTATTATGAGAATAAAATAAGATCTTTGCAAACTTAGAAGTATTTTATAAATGCTTCTATAATTATTAATAATTATATAGTAGTAGTATAATAGTAAATAGTAATAAACTAACCTGGATCAATTGAAGTGGGAGTTATTCTACTGCTCTGTGATTGGCCCACCAAAAGTTTACCCAGACCTAGATCCTGCTTCCAATTTTCCCATTTGAATAAATATTTTTAGAAAGAACTTGTTTTCCAAATTTTTCCAAAATGTGTTGACCGAACAAAAGAAACCAGATCTGCTGGAAAAGGAAAGAAGGGAAGGAGGATTCCGGAAGGATCATCAGTAGATGTATTTACCTGCTTTCCTTCTAGGATTGTTTTTAGCCTTTGGCTGTGTAGTTTGTTCAGTCCTCAAAACATAATTGCCCCGAAGAGGACATAATTCTTTCCATCCATCTCCCAAACCTCCATTTTGAGGGGTATTCCATTTTCAGTCATCTCTTGTGGAGTTATTCTATGCTCTGTGGATGAGTCACCCATGCCTGGAAATCAAATGTTGATGGAAGCAGGCTTAGGTTGTGGCTGGGGCCACATGATATCACCAAGAATTGAACTGAAATAAGGGTTATTCTCCATCAGCTCTTTGGCATTTAATTTATTGGATGAGCTTCAACAACCAGTGTTTGTACAGATGGCTCTATTTATCCATTTGGTTACATCAATTTACACAGAAATCAGTGGCCCTCTTATCAGAAGGGAAGAGTTTTTTCTTAACAAAGGAGCAGCTAATGAATGATCCGGTCCAGAGCAGAATTTGTTTCCCCTAAATTCTGAAGAAAGGGGTCTGGGCAGGAACCCACAAAGAATCAGCCAGCCAGATTTACCCCTGCTGTAAGTGACAGATTTAGGCCCTGTGGAAAAAGAAAACTCCCTAAGCAAAAGTCTCTGAAGCTGCTATGGTCTTTCCTAAAAGGTGGTGAAAGAATATGAATGGAAGCTGAAAAGCTAGTGGCTGGAGTGGCTGGAGTGGAGAGGCTCAATTCACTCTGGGATGACCTGTGAAATCCTTCCTAAGCCCCGGGAGTCTGTAGCTCTGTGAACAATGGCCCAGCATCAAGGCTGTCTTTTAAGAAGCACACCATGTATCTGGGGACCCTGAGCCACTTGGTCACTCAAGATCTCTAAGTGCCCCTGGCCTTACCCCTCTGCCAGGGTGGTGGTAACAGTGTTGAGGTTGATGTTGATGATGATGGTGAATCTCTTTCAAAAGAAAGGACAGACAATAACTGCCCCCCATACCTGATAGGATACAATCATGTTTGACATCAAGGCCCAAGAGAAGACCACTGATTTCTCTTTGAATTGACTCAATCGAACATGAAAAAGGAAACATTCATACCAACTGTCTATCAGGAAGACTTGAGTTCAAATTTAGAGTCAGACATTTGCTATCTAGGTGTACTTGGACAACTCGTTTGACCTGCCTACCTCAGTTTCTTTTTCTTATTGCAAATATTGAGCTATTTGTCAAGTATAAATCCTCCCTCCCCCAAATGGAGCTACATTCTACTCCAGCTCAGTCTGCTATCTGGGCAGATCTGGGGTCAAACTTTAGAAGCTGCTACCAAGCATTTACCCCACCAAGTTCACTTCTGAATTCAGTGATAACCAGTGAGGTCATTTCCTTATTGGTAAGAACCCAAATCTTGGTTATGTGTTCAGTCTAGGGCCCAGTTCCTGCTTTGGGTTGTATGGCAGACTGGGCTTGGCTATCCACATACTTTGGCATCCTTCACTGACTGCAGGAAAGAGTAGACATAGTAGGCCCAGAAGTAACTGTACCACCCCATGCTTCTGTCTGCTTCCATTTCTTCAATTAATAATAGCTCCTTCCTCATGAGAGTTTTTGTAGTACTTAGCACACTGCCTGACACATAGTAGGCACTCTTTTTCTTCCCTTCCCTACAAACTGCTTATTTGTTGCTGATTAACTTATCATTTGCTAAACCCTATAATTACTTGGATCATAGAATTGGAGATGCAAAGGAACTTTGAGTTCATCTAGTTCAGCCTCTTTGTTTTTATTTTTTTAAATATATTTTTAATATCACCCTTCATTTTTCCCAGGAGAAAAGAGACCCAGAGAGGTAATGTCACTTATGCCTGGCCTCCCAGGTGTGGCCTTGGATGCCCCAGAATTAAAATCAAGGTCTTTGATTCCAAGACAGGTACTGTTTCCAGAATGATTGATTTGCATGCTGTCAACACAGCTGGGCTAATACACAATGATTTTGGACTCAATTTGACAAGCATTGATTAAGTACCTCCTCTATTGGGCATGGTGCCAGGTCTAGGGATACAGAAACAAATAGATTGGGAATACAGCTGTCACATGTATTCTCCATTTCAGTGTCTGTATCAGTAAATGAAAAAAAAATGGCTCAGGTTTGATGGTGGAGACTGGCTGCCTTGAAGTCAACCTCAAAAATGCAGAAAATGTTGAAGCTCGCCTAAGTCAGAGCCCCAACAGGGATAAGCATCAATTAAATCAGCAGCTCAACAAATCAACTCCAGCTTCCCTTTTTGCTCCAGAGGTTGGGTTTTGAAGACTTAGAGAGCCTCTTATCGTTTTCAGATAAAATGGAGGAGGTGGTTCTCATTTTATCTCTTCTAGTATGTTCACTCCTTATGCTGTCATGCATACTTCTGCTTAGTGTTCTGTTTGCTTTCCAATGGATTTATCACCAGGGAAGATGGCAGACAGACTACTGAGTTGTCTCAAGGCTTGAAGGATCTCCGATCTCTCTTTTCCTCTATCCATGCAGATCATAACCTCTCCACACCTTTCCCGATAGTTTTCAAGAGATGTTGGGGCCAGCTGTGGGGTACCGATGAACCTCTCTGATTTTGCTAGCACAGCAGAGTCCACTGGTCCATGCATACTTTGGAGATCCCTGCCTAGGGGGAAAGTCTGGCCTTGGAAGTCCTGGCTTTGGCTCTTCCATCTGTCACCTATTGGTTCTGGGACTTTGATTAAGTCATTTCGTCCCTCTGACATCAATTTATCATTTGTAAAGGGCCTACTAAAGACTGTGTTATGCTAGCAAAACTGTTGACATTTCAGTGTCTCCTTCTTTTCATGCTGATCCAAGAGTGATTTAGTGATTGAGCATTGAGACAGATATAATAGTTGCTTTCTGGGAAAGATCAGCAGTTTGATTTCCCAAATCAGTTCCCCTAGTTTTCGTTAATAGATCCTAAGATAAAAGTTACTCTACTTTGTTTTAGGGGCCTATCTTAAAATAGATTTAAGAAGGTTTGGGGTACACAGCATAATATGATAACAAATCAAGCCTCCTTTATTAAGGGGGATAGATAATATGAAAGGTAGTCAAGGAAGATCATTGGGTACCCCAAATTAGTAAAGTCTGCTGGTTTTTTATAGGGCCGTTATCTTGAAGTAGCAGAATAAGCATTGATTGGGAAAGAGTTTGTATTCTAATGTATTCATGCCAATTTGGGAATGGGAAGTGGATGAAAATTCCTGGGGAATTGGCAGATACTGGCTAGTCAAATTTCCCACTGGTAGAAAAGGGCTTTGGGGTCATATTCTTTGTCCAGTTCTGACAGAGTGACTCAAGGTTTTTGAGCTTTCCCAGGGGGTACAGCAGCTATTGAGGTCATCATAGGGTCTCTGAAGTTTTTGTGTTTGGTTTGGTCACCAGTTGGAAATTGAATCAGGCTCCTTATATTATACTCAGGCTGCATAATTCCTAGAGGAAGGGTACCTGATGATGCTTTAATGCTTCGATGTCTAGACTTCTTGAATCATACTATATTTTTTGGTCCAGTTCAGGCCAGTGATACCTGGCCTCCTGGCTGCTCCATGAACAAGATATCCCATCTCTTGGCACCAGGTATCTTCTCTGGCTGTTTCCTATCCCTGGAACCCTCTCCCTCCTGTGCTCTAACTAGTGATCTCCTTGGCTTCCTTTAAGACCCAACTGACATCTTATCCTTTAATGAAAAGCTTCCCTAACTCCTCTGAACTCTAGGGCCGTCTCTCTCCCTTATTTTCTTTTCATCTTGTATATACCTTGTTTGTACATAGATGCTTGCTTGTGAGCTTCCCCATTACATTGTAAACTCCTTGAGCACAGAAATTACCTTTTGCCTCTTTTTATATCCCCAATTCTTAGCACATAGCAAGCACTTAATGTTAGTGGACCTGATTGACTTGATTTAGGCCGTATCCTTCAATACCATTTTTTGATGGCAAAAAAAAAAACCAAATCCTTCACTCTTTGGCTAACCTGGTGATGAACTTCTCTGACCTTCAGCAAGGGTGGTCCTTGTGAAACAGATCCTCAGTTTATTGCCCAGCCTATATGCTTCGAGCCTTTCCAGTTCAGTAGGAAGTGCCAGAGCTTTGCCTTAGAGGAGCACTTTAGTGAAGGAATGATAAAATACGTTATGTTTATATATCAATTTGATGTATGAAATGGAGAATTCAGGAGATTACACTAAGGTTAAAACATGGCATTCTAAGGGGTATGATATATGTCTCTAGGAAAGTACATGAACTCAAAATGGTGAAACAACTTCTCTCTTCCCCTGAATCTGAATCTATACTCTTTGAAGTTAGAGAATGTGTTATCTTTCATTTCTCTAATGTGATTTTTTTTGCACACAGTAGGCTTTTAATACATGTTGACTCCTTCGTTGAATTTGTTTCTATAACATCAGAATTTAACTCAGAAGCATAGTTGAAGTAATCATTGTATTAAAATGTATATTATGTCTTATAAATTGGCAGTCTTTTCACTGGGAATAGATATCAACCACAGACTATTTTTCCAGCATGTCGGGAAAGTGCATTAGAAAGGAAGCGGAAAAGTCATGCTTGTGTTTGAACCATTTGGGGAAGGCCAAGAAATTCTGGAGTGGTTTTTGATTCATCACAAATGATGCTTCTCCACAAAATATATACATTGAAAGATTAGGGGGGCAATTTTGATTTTAAACACAGGAACTAAATCATATTTTCTTAACTTCTCATAACCTAATAACAAAATTAAATCAGCAGTCATTTATTTGCTCCAATTATAGAGGCTTGGGAAATAAATTAGAAAATTTTCCTTTTGGAAGTTTCTCTCAACCCTGTGTAATGCTCCCTCTGGCCAGGAACAGATATCTTGCATGAGTGGCAGCTACCACATTTTTCCTTCCCCAAAATCAAAAGTAGCAAAGGTCAAAGGGCTTTAGGTATCACATTTCTTAGCTGTTGTATGTTTGCTCTTCAGGGGCGGTCCTGGGAGAAGGTAGTCAAAAAGCTGAATTGGATTTCCTGTACCTTCTGAGAGCATATCTTGAGGCAGGTCTGGCTCCAGTGCCTGTCCCAGAGGGCCTCTGCCCTGTAGACCCTCCTGGAGGCACTCATGGCCTTCTGAGCTGAGGAAGCCCAGTTCCATTACTGGAAAGTTTCCCCTTATGTTACCCTGAAACTGCTATGCCCATTTTCTTTTCTTTTCTTTTTTATTAAAGCTTTTTATTTGCAAAACATATGCATGGGTAATTTTTCAGCATTGACCCTTGCAAAACTTTCTGTTCCAAATTTTTCTCTCCTTCCCCCCACTCCCTTCCCCTAGATGGCAGGTAGTCTAATACATGTTAATTATGTTATGAAAAATCCAATATATGTATACATATTTATACAGTTATCTTGCTGTACAAGAAAAATCAAATCTACAAGAAAGATACCTGAGAAGAAAAACAAAGTACAAGGAACAACAACAAAAAGCATGGAAATGCTATGTTATGGTTCACACTGAGATCCCACAGGCCTCTCCCTGGGTGTATATGGCTTTCTTCATCACTGAACAACTGGAACTGGTTTGAAACATCTCATTGTTGAAGAAAGCCATGTCCATCAGAACTGATCATCATATAGTATTGTTGTTGCCGTGTATAATGATCTTCTGGTTCTGCTCACTTCACTCAGCATCAGTTTGTGCAAGTCTTTCCAGGCCTCTCTGAAATCATCCTGCTGGTGATTTTTTACAGAAAAATAATATTCTATAACATTCATATACCATAATGTATTCAGCAATTCTCCAATTGATGGGCATCCATTCAGTTTCCAGTTTCTTTCTTTTTTTAAAAATTTTTTAAAAATTTATTTGCATAACATATGTGTGGGTAATTCTTCAACATTAACCCTTACATAGCTTTCTGTTACAAATTTCCCCCCCAACTCCTCACCCCTCCCCTAGATGGCAGGATATCCACTACATGTTAATTATGTTAGAATATTGGCAAATCGAATATATGTATACATATTTCCAAACTTATCATTGTTGTGCAAGAAAAATCTTATCTATACAAAAGACATATCAGATAAAGGAAGCACAATGTAAGCAAACATCAGTCAAGGAGTATGAGAATGTTATGTTGTGGTCCACATTTCACATCCCTCTCTCTGGGTGTATATGGTTTTCTTCAGTGAACAATTGGAAGTGGTTTGAAACATTTCATTGTTGAAGAGAGCCATGTCCATCAGAATTGATCGTCATATAGTATTGTTGTTGCCGTGTATAATGATGTCCTGGTTCTGCTTATTTCACTCAGCATCAGTTCATGCAAGTCTCTCCAGGCCTCTCTGAAATCATCCTGCTGGTCATTTCTTACAGAACAATAATATTCCATAATATTCATATACCATAATTTATTCAGCCATTCTCCAATTGAAGAGCATCTATTCAGTTTCCAGTTTCTAGCCACTACAAAAAGAGCTGCCACAAACATTCTTGCACATGTGGGTCCCTTTCCCTCCTTTAAGGTCTTTTTGGGATATAGGCCCAATAGAAACACTGCTGAGTCAAAGGGTATGCACATTTTGATAACTTTTTGAATGTAGTTTCAAATTGCTCTCCAGAATGGTTAGATCCGTTCACAGTTCCACCAACATTGTATCAGTATCCCAGTTTTCCCACATCCCCCCCAACATTCGTCATTATCTTTTCCTGTCACCTTAGCCAATCTGACAGGTGTGTAGTGGTATCTCAGAGTTGTCTTAATTTACATTTCTCTGATCAATAGTGATTTGGAGCACCTTTTCATATGACCAGAAATTGTTTTAATTTCTTCATCTGAAAATTGTCTGTTCATATCCTTTGACCATTTATCAATTGGAGAGTGGCTTGAATTCTTATAAATTTGAATTAATTCTCTAGATATTTTAGAAATGAGTGTGCCCATTTTCTAGCTAAGGAAACGAAGGGCCAGAGCCACATGGCGAATACATGTCAGAAACTGAATTCAGACTCCTACATGTTGTTAATTGCTGGGTTGTTTACCGCAAGGTCAGAATTTTTTTTCCTGTAACATGTTACCTCTGGTCTTTTCCAAGATGCAGAATGGGAGAATGGTTAAGAAGCATTAACATAGTCTTCGAGATAGGTTTTTGTCATCCCCATTTTCTAGCTGAGGAAACTGAGACAGACAGGTTTAATGACTCGCCTAGTTTCAGATATATCTGGGAAGTATTTGAGGTTGGATTTGAAGTCAGGGCTTCCCGATTCTACGACTGGTACTCTATACACTGCTGCCCTGTTAATTTTTGATCACTTTTGGTTGACTCTGTCCTTTGGCGCTTCTTGGAGATAAGCCTCAGGACTCAGATGAAAAATGTTGTCTGCTTCAAGAGAAAAAGCTGATGGAGTCCAAAAGCAGATCTGGCAAACTTTTTAAACTTTATTTTTCTTTGGGATTTTTGGCCTGCTTTCTTTTTTCTTTTTTTGCTGAGGCAATTGGGGTTAAGTGACTTGCCCAGGGTCACACAGCTAGGACATGTTAAGTGTCTGAGTTCAGATTTCAACTCAGGTTCTCCTGACTATAGGGCTGGTGCTCTATCCAATGCGCCACCTAGCTGCCCCTTGGCCTATTTTCTTAAACAACATGGTTAATGTGAAAATATGTTTTGCATGATTGTGCACGTAAAATCTATCTCAAATTGCTTGCCTTCAAGAAAGAAGAAAGGGAGTGAGATAATTTGGAACTCAGTTATTTTAAAAAATGAATGTTGAAAATTTACATGCAATTGGAAACAAAATATAAAAATTTTCATTTAAAAAACAATTTTCTATTCAAAAGATATGTTTCTTTAAAGAAATCCAGAACCAGATGGGGAAAAGTATGGAGGAAAACATGAGGTAGACGTCAAAGGGAATTGAAAGAGAACTGTTGTTGTCAGGATATTCAACAGGCTACCCAGAAAGAGGCGAGTGTGGGAAATAGATCTCAAGACTGGCATTTTATAGAAATGATGAGGGAACTCCCAATTCCTAATATATGTTGGAGTTCTCACTGTACCAAAAGCAGAGAGGCTAATCAGTTTTTACTTGACTATAATGATCATCCCATCCTTCAAATAGTGAAGGAACAAGGAAGAATTTTTTAAGCTTTTATTCTCATCAGTAAAGGACAAATTAGTTGTTGGGGTGGAAATAATGGAAACCTTGTAGGGAAGTGACCACTTGTGATTAAAAGTCAGTGCCAGTGGAGAAAATGAAAGCCAAGAACAATCTGATGTTCAGCCCTGTGCTTTATTCTAAAACGTTGTCGAAATGGTTTAGAGGAAGGCTAACTAAGACTCCATGGACCAAAGATTGACACAGCAAGTCAGCTCAGGAAGGCTAGGAAGTTCTGGAGAAGCTCTCAGAAGCCACATGGAGAAATCCCTCTGATGAATGAAAAAGAATGGATCAGTACCTATTATGTTACTTTGCAAAACAGTGAAGATACAAGCAAGTCGTGGAATTTATCTTCTAAGGAGGCTAGATATCACTTATTCGGGAGCTAGCGATTGTGGCGTTGGGGAGGGAAGTAGAGTAGGGGGGCTGGTTCTGGACAAGAAAGCAGTAGAGATGCCCAGGGAATTCTTGGGTCAACCAGGATATTTCAGCATTCTGTAGAGAACACAGAAGCAAAAAGATGATAATGAAAGGTTGGATTCAAAGGGGATAGTGCCCTTCTGGGATCACCAAAGGCACAAAAGCACCAAATGAGCAACTGAGGGAGCCCCGGGAAACTCAGAATACTTGAGGGCTTTAGGAATTTGTTGTGCAGTAGTTTTCCAAGCCATGTTGAAAGAAAGAAAAGTCATCAAAGAAGGAAAAGGTCCTTTCTTTTGATGGATAACATTATGATAACTAAGTACATGGGAAAGCCAACTTTTTAATTAGCTTTTTTTGTCTCTGCTAACTAGGGGGATCTTTGGGGTGGAACAGACAGACCCAATGTGGCTGTTAGGGATTGGTAGTGACCTAATGTAACCTGGGATGAGGCATAATCTGGAATATAAAAGGAGTAGATATGATGGCTGAACCATTGAGAAGTGTCACAGCAGTGGATTTTCAGGAGAGGGGCCCGACTGCCCCACTGGGGCACCCCATCCTTGAAGTGGATGCCAGGGCCCAGGCCTAGTAGGGCTTAGCCAGAAAGGGAGGACCAGGGCCCCATGGTAGGCAGCCCCAGGGCACCAGCAGGGCCCCCCCCCCCACTGGGGGCACCCATTTTTCCTCCACCTGCTTAAGCCATTATATCTGCTCCTTTCATATTCCAAGTGTGTGGGGGAGAATCTTGCCTGCAGGGTGAGGGGTTCCCTTATTCCCCCCATACACAGGGTATCCTTCAACAGTGTACCCACTGGTCTCTGAGGTTCAGTGTTATTGGCCTTCCTGGACTTCTCTTTGGTGGGGGGGGGGAAGGGGAAGAGCTCGGCCCAATAGAAACAGGGTGGAGATTCGCAGCCTGTCCAAGTTCGAGGGGAGAGATGCACAATGGTGGGGGGAAGGGGCCTGGAGAGCACCAGACCAATCACCCGCAGGGCTCCTGCCCCGTTTTCCCATTCGAAGACACAAAAGCAGACAGTTTCCCCCGAGGGCCCCTACAACTACCTATACCCCCTGGATGCCCAGAGGGGTGGCCACGGGCCACCTGATTCAATGGGGGGCCGCTTTAGTCTCTCCCACCTCGCCAGACAGGTGTGCGGGCTGACCACGTGACTGCGCTAGACTGGGCTGAACCATTTCCAATGGGGAAGGAGGGGAGGCAGCCATGGGGTGGGTCCGCATGGGGTCTCCCCGCCAGGCCCCTGCTGCCTCCACAGAAGTTTCTGGAGGCCCTCCGGCCCTCAGTGCGCCTGTCTGGGGCAGTTTCTAGGGAGGGGGTGCCGGAAGGAGGGGGGCTGGAGCTTGGCCCCGCCCTTTCCTGTTCCCCTCGAGGCACTTTCTCCTCAGAAGCTTTGAGGTGCTGAAAGGAGCGGAGGTGTCCTCGAGCTCTCCCGCCTGTCTGCCTTAGGCCTTCTGGGCCCCACAGCCCACCTCCCCCACCCGCAGTAGGGCCCTGGAGACCCGATTCTCCCCGCGGGGCTTCCAAGGCCCGCCTGGTGTCTGGACCCACCGGCCAGAGGTAGGCCCGGTAGCCGGGGAGGCAGCGCCTATGTAGCCATAAGCTTGGGGGGTATTTAACCTTGGAACGGGGGAGAAACCAGACCCTTGGACCCGGTGAGGGGGGCTCTGGCCCCTCTTCTTGGGCCCTGAGGAGCTGTGGTCTGTGGGGACCTCGGCTAGGGGAAAGACTTGAGAGACTGAGCCTGTTGTTGTTGGCTGGGCCTGGGGTTAGGCTTCGGGTTGGTGGTGGGGACCCAGGGACTGGGTCGGCCATTTTAGGTGTTAGGCTTCGGGTTGGGGGTGTGGACCCAGGGGCTGGGTGGCCCTTTTGGGTGTCTTCTCTAAGAATGGGTTGTTAATTTGGATGTTTTCTGTTCCCCACCTGGGGTTAATGAATGCCAACTCTGGAGCTGGGCAGGCATTTTGGATGTCGTCCACGGGCCTCCGGTTGAGGGTGCAGACCCTGAGCTGAGTGACATTTTGAATGTCTTCTGGCCATCCCACCCTGTTGGGGGGTTTAGTGACCTTGACTGTCTTTAGGTCCCCAATATGTGTCCCTCCATATGGAAACAGGAATTGGGAGGGGTTATCTGTGGCTTTGACTGGTTTGGGGTTGGTGGTATCTTGAGTTCTTAAGTTCCCCAAACTCAGGTTGGTGGGATGGCACATCGGAGCTCCTTTGTCTTGCAGGTTCAGGACCATCTGGATGCCACTTCTGCCAGACCCTCCCATCCTGAGGCCCTTCTCAGTTGGGCAAAATATCTCCTAATTATTGCCTTGATTTATTTTTCATTGGTGGTAAGTTCACCGATTTCATTTTTGATGCTGGTTATTTTTTTTCTTATTCTACTTAAATTAATTAAAGGTTTATCTATTTTGTTGCTTTTTTCATAAAACCAAATATTAGTTCAATAGTTATCTTAGTTTCAATTTTATTAATCTCCTTTGAGTTTCAGAATTTTTAATTTGGTCTTTAATGTGTTCTTTATTTAGCTTTTTAGTTGCATGCCCAATTCATTGATCTCTGTCTGTGTTTTATTCATGTACGCATTTAGAGATACAAAATTGACCCTACATACTACTTTAGCTGCATCCCAGAGGTCTTAGTATGTTATCTCATTATTGTCATGTCCCTTGGATGAAATTGTTGTTTCTGTGATTCAAACAGGGTATTTTAAAGAGTAACCCAAGAAATTGAATTTCTGAAACTTTAGCAGTAATATTGATGATCGTGTGTCCAACTTTTTTGTGTTACTGTTGTTATATCATGAAGGATGAAATTGTGTTGCAGACTATGCAGATACAAATGTAATTGGACAATTCACTTGAAGATCTAGTAATAAGTTCTTAAATATGGTTCTTTTCAGATATAAGGTATATTTTCTGGTTCACAATAATAGGTGACAAGTATACGGTGCTTTAAAGTTTGAAAAGTTCTACATGTACTTTCTCAATTGAGTTTCTTAACCATTTGGACCCACACCACTATGCCTTTGTAGCTTTCTACTAAAGTGTAATTTCATTCAAATGCAGGATGGATGCCCCCCCCCCCCCACCATGATTCCCAGTATGGAAGAATAAGAAGCAGAGACTTCTGCACCCATCTGGTCCAACCCAGTACCTGGAAAGCAATCTGACACCGGAGCCTGTAAGTGTGCTCATCCAGCTTTTGGTAGGTAAGGTGATCTTTAAGGTTCTTCCGGGTTTTCAAGCCCAAGTTTTGCCTCTCTATGTAGCTTCTTCCACATTGGGGCAGCTCTCGTACTTAGGAGGTTTTTCTTGACCATAAGCTTAACATTGCCCCTTGTTTCTATCTCTTGCTCCTAGTTCTACCCTCTGGGGCCAAACAGAACAAGTCTAATCTCTTCCACAAAATACCCCTCAAAAGGACATGGGGGACAAAAAGCATAAAACTAAAGCTGCCCACTCCTCAAAAACCAAATGTAAGGGAGAGGGAAAAACTGACTTGAGGGGAGTTGGGGTCAGGGTTGGTGCTGCTGCCTTGGGCATTCAGTGCAGGTGATTGTTCTTCTGGCCTGAGGCTGTTATTGTTAGATGGGCATCCTGGGGTTGGAGGGGAATTGTTGGACTTTGACTCCCTGGGGGTTGGGGGTGTGGCAGCCAATGTGGACTTTCAAGATCCCTGAGGCTGGAGTTTGGGGTTTGGTGACTTTAGCGGTGCTTAGGCCTTAAACCTGCAGTTGTTGGGGAGAAGAGGGAAGGCTGGTTGTCCTCTGCCACTTTGACCTCTGAGGTGAAAGGGAAAGGCTGTTCTGGATTGCTATAGTCAGGACTTTGGCCTTGAATGCCTTTGGGCCGTTTGGTGGGGGGATGGGATGGGGAAAACCAGGCAGATAGTTCTCAGCTTTGGCTCTCTTGGGGAGGGGGTAGGGAGCAGTAATTCTGGTTTTCAAGGCCTAAGACTGGGTGATCATTTTGAGTGTTCTCTTTGCCTATCTTGGAGAAGGTGGGTATGGGCTCTGGGGCAGGTCTGAGCCTAGGAAACCATAGCTTTTGTGCTTTGCATTTCAGGTTGAGGGTTTAGTGACCTTTGAGACCTGGTCTATGTTTGTGTGTTTGGAAACAGAAGGTTGAGGGGGGGGTTCTTGAGGGCTTCAGACCCTCAGCTTGAGGTTGGGGGGAGGATAATCAGAGCCCCTTTGTCTTCCAGGTGCAGAGCCATCTGGATGTCACCTACCGAGAGTCCCTCCTTTCCTGACTTCCTGCTTGAGGGTTGGTCTGTTGTCTTCACATTTTTCTTGGGTGACAACAGCCCAATCCTCAGTGGTAAGTCAGAACGGCAATGAACGGGACACCTATCACCATCTATCTCCACCTGGTAAGCAGAGCCTTTATGTGAGTGGCCGTTAGTGGTTTTCTGTCCCTCACTTGAGCCTTGAGCTTGCACTGAAACATCTTTTTGGATTTCCTGTGCCCCTGAAACACGACTCGGGATTAAGTTGCCATGACTGTTTTGGAGCCACAACCTCTCTTTGTTTATGGATCCACAGAAGGGTGCACGTGGTCTGTGCATTTGGGTGTTTAATGATTGGGGATTTCCTTGAGTTCCCCAAGCTCAGGTT